>JABCPU010000121.1:0-172139 GCA_016800925.1 Suillus spraguei
TCTTTCAGGTGTCTTTTTCAATACCTTTTAAGATGGGACTTTGATCGTGGTCAATCTGTTAAAGATGGTGGGATTCTAGGACATGTTTGGGCATCCTATGGGACGAGCAAGTTCAGTGAGCGGGGAGTTCTTCATGGTCATTTTCTAATATGGTTAGAAGTTGGAGTGAATCCTTCAGAGCTTCATAAACGGCTTTGAAATGACCCAAGCTATCAGGATAGATTTTCCAGATTTTTTGAAGATGCAATTCACCATCATTTACTGGATGTAGAGGATGAAGTAGACTTGAATTCTGAGCCTCGCATACAATGGCCGCCCCAACCCCCTAAGTCCTCAGATGCACCCTTAGACATCTTGATGAGCTGGGAAGCTGCTTTTGTGACTGAAATCAAATGATGTGGCAAAGTGCTCCAGCGGCATACATGCAGGGCTGTTTGCCATAAGTATGGAAATGAAGATAGTTGCTGCTTTCTTTTCCCCCATGAGATAGTAGAGAACTCTTACTTCGACCCAGAAACGAGCTCAGTTGTTCTTATGTGTTGGGATGGAAATGTTAATCATTTTAACCCTTACATTCTTATCTTTTGCAGGCACAACCACAATATCAAGTGTATATTGTCAGGCAAAGGTGCAAAGGCTGCTATGTTCTACATCTCTGACTACATTACAAAGATGGACTTGAAGATGTAGGAGGTGTTGTCACTCCTCTCATGTGCTGTTGCCCGCATTCCTAAATCAATGTCTGCCACCAGTGTTGCGGACAGTGCAAAAACACTTTTGCACAAGTGCTTATCTCAGTTTGGTTGCCAACAACAAATTCATGCACAACAAGCCACACAGTATATTCAAGGCTTTAATGATAGTATCTCTTCACACACGACTGTTCCAATGTTATCTTCAATCCTACTTGCATATATCAGAAATAATTACCCATCATTTGAGCAGAAAAATGGTGAGATTGACGAGGATAATGAGCAGGAGCTTGTTCCGCATTGCTACTGACAAGGAAGGCAATCTCATAGAGGCAAATCAAATCCACCACAACATTCATTGTGCTGATTCCTTGTCAGACATGTGTTTTTATGACTTCTGCCAGTGTGTTCGGTGTATAGATACAACCTAACCTGGGCTGTAGATAAACTACCTCCTAAGTTAGTATGTGAGTCTTGTGCTCCGTCTAGTCTGCTTCACTTGTAAAAACAAGAGCATTCGACCCTAAAGGGGGATGCCTATTAGTATGGTCAAGTTCAAGTCAAACTTATGTGTGAATGAAGTGTTGTGGTCAGCGGTAAGTTGCTACGGTCAACGATGATGCTGCCGGAACTAGCATCGTATGTAGCGGTACTACTGTTGTAACGAACATATTGGTGCTGGGCTTAAAACCCCATATTTTAACACTCATCTCACGTCTACAGGAGTTACCACTAGTCCATGGCCTTCTTACCCCTTTAGCAGTACCGGCGGCATCCCACGCTTACCACACACTGTACTGACTGCCGCACCACGTTCCATGAACCGATGTCCTTCGAGCCCCTTCAGTGACAAACTCCGTACTATACGGGTCACCCGACCCACATAATATCCCGTCAAAGACGGGCCAGCAGATGATGGGCCGAGGTTATGTATATCCTCGATGTTGACGGATGGGCCGGGGGAATATTATTTCCGATGGAGACGGGTGGGCCGGGAGACTTATATTTTCGGGAGAGACGGGTGGGCCGAGGGAAACATGATTTCTAATGTTGACGGATGGGCCAGGGGGATATAATCCCCGACAGAGATGGGTGGGCTCATCTGGGTAGTATGTAGAGTAGGATATTATAGACAGCTGGGCTGAAGAGAGATGCAAGGCAAATATTATTGCATAGACGGGTGGGCCGAGGTAAGAGAATATTACATATACGGGTGGGCCGAGGTGAGAGAATATTACATATACGGGTGGGCCAAGGTGAGAGAATATTACATATACGGGTGGGCCGAGGGTGCAGTAAAATATTTATTGCATAGACGGGTGGGCCGATGTGGGGGAATTTTACATAGACGGGTGGGCCGAGGTAAAATATATTACATATACGGGTGGGCCTAGATATGTATCATAAAGACGTACAGCTGATGTAGCCACCAGAGAATCAAACACATAGGATACATGCACCCTATGAGTGCATATACCTACCATCAACCACCAAAATCTAAACCCTGAAGCACAAAAACCTGAATTCATCATGTCTGACATTCATCGATAATTGAGGTGCCGGGTGCCGGGTACCAAGTCCCGAATCCAGGAACTCAAAACTGGAGATGCAAACTAGAGATTTCCTGAATTCCAGATACCCGGACACCCGAAACACAACACACAAGGTGAAAGATTTAAAGTCCATGTGTGGAGTCATCTAGTGCCGAGTGCCGGGTGCAGGTGCAGAGTACCGAAACTAGAAACTAGAAACTCGAGATTTGAGACAAAACAGACATCTACCAAAAATGTGTGGATCAAAGTTTTGTTGTTGCCTGACATGTGTCTGAGTCCCGAGGACCGAACCCCGAAATTGTAGACTACCAGATTTCGGGATTTGGGGTTCGGCACTCGAGATTCAAGATTTGAGATGAAAAAGATATCTACCAAAAATGTGTAGATCAAAGTCATTTTATTGCCTCACACTGTTTTCGGTCTCAAGTGCAAAAGCCAGAGTACCGAACTGCGAACCCCTAAATAGTAGACTACCAGATTTTGGAGTTTGGAGTTCGGCACTTAGAATGTGTGGATCAATAGGTGTCTATTGCCTCACATTGTTCTGAGTCCCGAGTGGCGAGTGCTGGGTGCCGGGGTTCAGGGATCAGCACTGACAATATGTTGCTCAAGATCTTTCACATTATGAGTACCAAGTCCCGAGTGCCGAGTGCCGAGTGCCGGGTGCCGGATGCCGGAGCTCGGAAGTCCCGAGTCCCGAGTGCCGGGTGCCGGAGTTCGGGGTTCGGCACATACAATATGTGGATCGAGGACTTTCACATTGTTTTGACTGCCGAACCCCGAGCTCCGGCACCCGGGAGTTAGCACAATGTGAGGCAATACCATAATATTGATTTACACATGTTGAGTGCCGAACCCCGAGCTCCGGCACCCGGGAGCTAGCACAATGTGAGGCAATACCATGAGTTTGATTTACACAAGTTGAGTGCCGAACCCCGAGCTCCGGCACCTGGGAGCGAGCACAATGTGAGGCAATACCATGAGTTTGATTTACACAAGTTGAGTGCCGAACCCCGAGCTCCGGCACCCGGGAGCTAGCACAATGTGAGGCAATACCAGAATATTGATTTACACATGTTGAGTGCCGAACCCCGAGCTCCGGCACCCGGGAGCTAGCACAATGTGAGGCAATACCATAGTATTGATTTACACATGTTGAGTGCCGAACCCCGAGCTCCGGCACCCAGGAGTTAGCACAATGTGAGGCAATACCATAATATTGATTTACACATGTTGACTGCCGAACCCCGAGCTCCGGCACCCGGGAGTTAGCACAATGTGAGGCAATACCATAATATTGATTTACACATGTGGAGTGCCGAACCCCAAGCTCCGGCACCCGGGAGCTAGCACAATGTGAGGCAATACCATGATATTGATTTACACAAGTTGAGTGCCGAACCCCGAGCTCCGGCACCCGGCACTCGGTGTTCGGCACTCAACTTGTGTAAATAAATATCATGGTGTTGCCTCACATTGTGCTCACTCCCGGGTGCCGGAGCTCGGGGTTCGGCACTCAACTTGTGTAAATCAATATCATGGTATTGCCTCACATTGTGCTAGCTCCCGGGTGCCGGAGCTCGGGGTTCGGCACTCCACATGTGTAAATCAATATTATGGTATTGCCTCACATTGTGCTAACTCCCGGGTGCCGGAGCTCGGGGTTCGGCACTCAACGTGTGTAAATCAAACTCATGGTATTGCCTCACATTGTGCTAGCTCCTGGGTGCCGGAGCTCGGGGTTCGGCACTCCACATGTGTAAAGGTGTGAAAATATATGGATCGATATCTGTCTCAGTGTTATGAGTACCACGTCCCGAGTCCCGAGTGCCGGGTGCCGGAGTTCGGGGTTCGGCATTCAACATGTGTACATCGATATCTTTGTATTGACTCACAATGTTCTCACTCCTGGGTGCTGGGGTTCGGGGTTGGGTGGTTAAATATGTGGATCAATATCTTTCACATGGTTATGAGTCCCGAGTCCAGATTCCCAACTGCCGGGTGCCGGAGTTCGGGGTTCGGCACTCCCAACGTGTAAATCAATATCTTGGTATTGCCTCACATGTTTCTCACTCCCGGGTGCCGGGGTTCGGGGGTCAGTGATAGAAAATGTGCATCGACATCTTTCACATTGTTATAAGTTCCACGGCCCCAGTCCCGAGTGCCGGGTGCCGGAGTTCGGGGTTCGGCACTGAACATGTGTAAATCAATATCTTTGTATTGCCTCATATTGTTCTAACTCCCGAGTGCCGGAGTTCGGGGTTCAGCACATCAAATATGTGGATCGATATCTGTCACATGGTGATGAGTCCCAACTCCAGGGTCCTGGGGTCCAGGGTTCGGCACTTCAGATATATGGAATGATGTGTTTCACAATGTGACCCGGCACCCGGCACAAGGTAACTCGACAGAGATGTTTCAAATTGTTTAAATTGTGTGTTGTGGTTCAGGTAGCTGGATATCCGGAAGTCGCGAAATATCAATTGTGAATCTCCATTGTCCAGTTCCGGATGTCAGGACTTGGCATCCAGCACTGACATTCATTCAAACATTGTATATACATCTATGAACCTACAATTATGTAGCCATTTCACCCTCATCAGCAGAGGGTTCAACCTTCACCTCAACATCCATATCATCAGAATCATATTCTGGGACAAGGTTGCCCGGATCATCTGGGTCCACAAGTTCGCCGGACGTTTGTGGACCCTCAGGCTGAATCTGGCTCAGCTCAAATATGAGACCCTCAATGATAGATGCAGGCTGGACTTTCGGAGATGGAGGCTCCATTCCTGCCATATCCAAGTCAATGAGGGGAGCAAGTGCAGATGGGAGGGGTGAGATGGCCAGGGGGACGGATTGATCAAGCAAAAAGGTTGCATTGACAGGAGAGTCGGGAAGTGGAAATGAAGGGTGCCGGTCCATGACTTTGCGACGAAGGCCCTCATGGAGGCGTTGCAGGGAATCAATCTTACCATCCTGCTCTGCCACACGAGCCTCAAGAAGAGCAATTCGAGTGGCACCATCCCGAATCGCAATTGCCATGGAATGGAGATCCGGCATGGGCACATCGAGTGCCGGACGAGGCACTGGGGCGCTTGAAGACGGAATAGCTAAGTGAAAGATAAGGTCAGATGGTCATAGACAATTGGGGTGACTCACAAGCTGGTGCAGGTGCAGGTGTCTTGGGGGCAGTGATTGTCTTGCTGCGCCCACGGGACTGTGCCTTGGGTGTGGTAACAGCAGGGACAGCTGGAGTGCCGGAGGGGCCACGAGATTGACTGCGAGTTCGGGCTTTCGACTGCGAGGCAGCCGGCGCATTGGAGGGAGCTCTGGAAGGTGTCCTGGAGCGAGCCTGCCGGGTGGTTGACTTCCCTCGAATACGTTTTGGCGGGGATCCCATGGATGCTGGGACACATTTGATCTTCTTGGTGGCGCAGTGGACGCACGACAAACATGGGGCACGGGTCCTCCTGTCCAACCGAGTGGCGCAGGGCCACTTCTCCTGGGTGCAATAATGGCAGGGGTTGTTCTGTGGGTTCCATTAGTTGATGGACTCATTGGAATTCATTAGAGTACTCACTGGGCCGGGAATGAGAATATCACCTGTATCCATGACTGCAGGTTCCTCAGCCGGAGTGCTGGACATTGCCTGGGGGGTCTCCACAACCTCCGGACGACTGCCGGAGGTGGCCTGACAATGGGTAAGTACAGGCGGGAGGTCCGGACAAAGAATCATGACTCACCATCACCTTGGGTGGACTGCCGGCAATGAGCTGATGATATATAAGCATTTTTCCAAGTGCCGGACCACTAAATATTACTTACTGAAGCAGGACCAAACAATTGCTTCTTTGGGGAACGTGGTGAACGAGGGGAATGAGGCGTCCCTACACCAATTGTGGAAGGCCGGGGAACGTTGAGCGCCGGCACTCCACTCGAAATAGGCTACAGAAAATTGAGAGAATGAAAACAATGAGCTGGACAACATACCTGAACAATTGTGTCTTCATCATCTTCCGACTCCACAAGCACATTCTGCTTGACATGGCGAGTTGCCTTGACCCGCTTGCGACCCTTCTTGGCCGACTTCGGAGGTGAGGAAGAGTGTCCAGACATCATGGGGGACTTCCTCTTCCTGCTCCCTTCCACCTCCGGCTCTGGGTCAGCAACAACCGCCTTACCTTTTCCTTTGTCCCGGAGCTCGGAGGTGGCGTGGGTGGAAGAGCCAGCGACATTGCTGGCGATGACGGGTGGGGAGGGAAGGTCCACAGTGATTGGGCCAATGGAAGGGTTAGGCATGACAGGGAGATCACCTGAATGGTCACCTAACGCCTCCCAGGCGCGAATCTTGCTGCGCCAGGAGTGTTTCAACACCCGGGGGTCATCATGACCGATGCTGTGCCAGTTGATCAGACATCATGAGATCTCAACCAGCAGTCAGATTTTATGAACCTCCGGTCACTGAATACAACTCAATGGATGTGGATGATTCAACCGAGTCCCGGATTTCACTAGGTATGTTGTACTTTCAGTACAGCTCTCAATTGACCGGAGATGGACCAGATGCACTGGATGATGTATACCTTGGGCCGGATGATGAGACTGAGTCCCGGATTTCATCAGGTATGTGTTGCTTTGAGTTTATCTTACAATTGACTGGACATTTATTAGATCCAAGTGAAGATGTATACCTTGGGCCGGATGATGAGATCGACTATGATTCTGGGTCATCAGGTGGTCCGGATGTCTTGGATGCAGTTTCTGGTAGGTTTCTCACTTCACCTTTAGATAGTCCAACTGTGGATGTTCATTCAATCCATCCAGATCATTTATGCCCGGCTCAGCCTGAGGAACTGCCTTTGTTCAACGATCCGGACTTGTACCTAGGGCCTGATGATGATCTTATTGATTGTGATGAAGCACCGGAATGTGCTGATGTTGAGACTGATGCTCCGGCTATCCCAGGAATAGCAATTCCAGGTGAGTTCACTCATACAATCTCATTTTTATTGTTGATGTGATGTCCCAAGCACATGCAACACCTCCTAAATGTCAGTCCCCCATACCGGAACTCAGCAATGAAGACCTGCGTGCCATGCTTAGGGAGTTCATGCCCCTAGGGTCATATGATCAAACAGAATGTGAGTATTTAATTGTTCATCATGTATGATTCTGCTAATTTTCTTGAAGTTGAATCAATTCTGGATCGCCTGGACCATTACCAACAGCGTCATGGCCATCTTCCGGAGCCTACCGTACATCAACTCCTCGAGGCCGACCGACCATTCCGAGTGGCTTGGGCTGACACATCCGACAAACTCAGAAGAGCTGATATGGACCTCCGGAGGTTGCAAAGGGCCAAACAGATGAGCTCTGAATTGCTGCTTGTATTAGATACCCTCATTGAAAAGTGTGATGATCAACCCCATATGTAAATATTTGGATATTCATTCACATACTTACATCATGTACACCACTGAATTTTTAATGTATAACAATGACATTTCCAATTGATTTTAGATGATGCACACACCCAATTGTCCCATTCCAACAGCCAATTATTGATTCCCGGGGTCCGGAGCTCGGTGATTGGGATTCATCCGGAACTCGGTGATCGGGTTTCGTGATATTTGGATTTTCATTCACATACTTAAATCATGTGAACCACTGAATTTTTCATGTATATCAATGACAGTTCCAATGTATTTTAGATGATGCACAAACCCTAATCTCTATTATCAACTACCAATGATTGATACTTGGGTGCCGGACCTCGGTGATCGGGAGTCGTCCGGAACTCGGTGATCAGGATACATCCGGAACTCGGTGCTTAGGATTCAACATTTTGGAAGTGGGACACTGTGTTTTAAGAAGTGTGACAAATGATGAAAATGTGGTAAACATGGGGGCAGTTTGGTATATGTACATTATTTCCTTCCCCTTGCCCTGGTTACTCGAAGTGTACTCTCTACCGGCTTTTGAGACTTACTCCGGGTGGTCCTTGCGGATGGTTCAATGACAGCTTTCTTGCCCTGTATACTCCTTGGTTCCGGCGATGCGTTCCTCTCTTCCACTTCCTCAGTGATCCCGGCCAGGAGGTCGCCCATCCGTGATGTCAAAAGTGCACCTGCCTTGGCCGGCCTGGCTGGGCGAGGCTCTGGCATTGAACATGGAACTTCTGTCTCCTTGGGTGCTGAAGATGGGTGTGCTATTTGTCTGGGTTTCTTCAGTGGGGATCGACCATCAGCCGAGTCATCATCAATGTCATCCTCCTTGTCATGAGTTTCACTGTCGGTATCACTCTCGGCTTCGGTTGATGGATCCCGGGGCCTTCGGAGAGTTCCACTCTTCTGCATTCTCACTTGACGAGTCAGATGCGATGGCGACTTGCCGGATGCCACAGATGGTACCATGTCCCCATCCTTGTTCTTCCATGCTTTGAACAGAAATGTTGAATCTTTTCCTGTTTCCTGCTGAGCATACCAGAAATTGAGCAAGGCCGTTGTGTCCCAGCTTTGCAACTTCGAAGGCTCCTTCAGGTCAATATCGGCCGGAAGATACTTCCTTGCCACAAAGTCATCCTGACTTTGTAGAGGGCACTCCATGGCACGACAGCCTTGTCATTCCCGGAACATATTCCTGTGTCCACACATTCAGCAACATCTCAGATGTTGCCACGAAAGACTCACTGTAGTGCGATGTAAGAAACGCCCTGACTATGGCTTTCTTCTCCTCAAGTTTTGTTTCCGTGATGTCTGGAAGCAACGGCATCCCATTTCCATCTGTGTCGAGTTCCAAAGCTGGTTTTCTGACTCTTTTGCGACCTCCCTTGACCTGTCGTCCTCCTCCTGTGCCCCGGCACCTATCATTGTGATGATCAACGAATTCATTCTTGCATCCAAAGTTCAAACACTCACCGAACTGTTCCTGGGCGTACTCCTGCCATACTGGCTCAATGTCCTCCCAGTCCTTAGTCTTCATGAAGCTGTCCCCATCTCCTAATGCCTCATTATCATCATGCCTGCACACATATATTGAGATCCAAGATCGGCGATGACGGACACAATTGACTTACATCCCGAACAGAACCTCTCCCTGTTCATTCTTCCAAGCTGACAACACAAAAACTCTCATCCCGCATTGCCTCCACATCTCTTTCGAAAAGTGCTCCATATATGCCGGTCCCTTCTTACGAGCAACTTCTGCTTGTATCTCCGGAGGAGGAAAGCTGTTTGACCATTCTTCCGCTGTTTCTTTTGCCTTCTCCAACTCGTCGTCGTCCAATTCAGCCATGACTCTCTTCACAGCCCCCTGATAATGTTTGAACATACTGGGATCTCCCGGCTTTGCCCCGGACTCGTCCTCAATCCTCTTTAGCACCTCTTCGCGCTTCTGCTGGTAGACCACCATCCTAGGTGTCCATTTCCTCCCATACTTTATCATGTCCTTCCTTTCCTTCCTTTTCTTGTTGTTGAACAACCAAGTGTTATACATCTGAGAGTTGATGGAAGAATAAGATGTTAAAATTGTAGTTTTTCAACACAACGAAGACGCATCACCTGCTTCCTCTTTTTCCATTGTCCTTGGTCGACTTTAGGAGCAAACAACCTGGCTGCCCTGGCAATTGCAGTGAAAACCCCTCGCTTCTCACCCCTTTTGGCCGCGGTCCACTCAGGAAGGTAGTTCTTCAACTCCGAAATTTCGTTTTCCGTGAGCTTCTGTGTCTGTGGTTGACGTGCCCTATTTCTGCCGGAAGTCAAGTGAGTGGAATGACCCGTCCTTGCCATGGTGAATCAAATTGCAGAATGGGCTGAGGATAAGCAAGGTGGAAGAATGAACGAATTGACAGAAGTTGATCTTTGACAAAAGCCTAACAGTAGCTTAATTGAGCTATATTGGTCCCGAAGCCATAAATGGACATAAATTTGTAATGAGTCGGCAGGACTGTATGACACCACAATGTAATAAAAATTCATTCCACCTGAGCAGATGCTTTGCTTGCAACATTAGCATTATAAAATAAGATGAAGATAGGTAGATGCACCCCATTGCAAAAATCCCACAGGGTAGAAGCAAGGGGCAGCAAGGGTAGAAAGATTTGGGTCAAGGTCCCACTTGCAAGCACAAGACGACGAGCCTACAGGTCCATGCCTCACTCTCCCCCAGAATCACCAACACTTCAGCCTGTTCAGGCACCACCTCCTTGGGATGACTTTCCTGACAATACTTACGAGCAAGACCAAGGCTCATTTGAGCCATTGCAACTCCCAAAAAGCATGGCAAGTTCATGTTAAATGTTGGAGTGTCATTCAAACTATAGCTCAATATAAAAAATGCAGAGTCAAAATGACTACCTCAGGCAATGGCTGCCAAGGCAGGAATCATATCTGCATCACCTCCTGGATCGAGAAGCTCCACCAGAAGACAGGAGATGCATCATCTGCCACCAGGATGGGGTCTACAAATGTCAAGATTGTCTTGGCGAGCCTCTCTATTGCACGGGCTGTTGCAGGAGTCAACATCGTTGCAATCCTTTCCACTGGATCAGTCAATGGAATGGTCAATTCTTCGAGCGGAGTTGTCTCGCTCATGTGGGACTCACCATACACCTCGGGCATGATGGCAAGCAATGTCCGGTGCTCACAGATAGGTGGGATTTGTTTGAAGGAGATGAACCTGAAGACCAGCTTGAGCCCGAAGATCTTCCGTCTGTGTCGGGACCTGAGTTCCAGCCGAAGGAAAACACCATGGTCATCGTTGACAAGTCCGGAGTTCACCGCCTCGAGGTTCGCTGCTGCGATTGTCCAAATGCCATGAGTCCGGACATTCAAATGTTTAGGCATGGATTTTTCCCTGCATCGTTTAACAGGCCGAAGACCGTGTTTACCTTCGGAGTGCTGGATGATTTTCTATTGGACAACCTTGAATGCGGCACCTCCGCAATGAACTATTACAGTAAGCTCGGCGAATGACCTCGAGCATGTTTCCACACCTTGTTCCGGTAATGCTATTTGTGCTTCATCTAAAGGACATGATGTTGACACAGGCCGTGGAAAGGATCGATACAGAGAGCTCATGAGAGTCGCTCGACAGTGGAGGCAGTTGAAGACCATGAAATGGCATGGCTATGGCCATCGTTCTGACATCCCGAACGCAGGAGATCTTGCATTATTTTGCCCGGCATGTCCTCAGCCTGGGATTAATGTATCTTTGTCAGGGGATGAATCACTTGATGAGTGAGTCATGTTCAATACCGAAGTGAACTCGGCGATGATAAGAACTCCAAGCTGGAAATACACCCGGTCATTTGTGATGGACGGAAATTTCAAAGCTGAACACCTGCATCCCATTAATCCCCTCGATGAAGTTTGGCTTTCAGATGGGCTTGGATTCATGGTCGGAAAGGACAGGTATAACATGCATCTTGCGGAGGCTGCTGACACGGTGGAAAAATCGAGCTGCAACAATCACCGGGCGGTCAATCAAGCAAATGCGGCGCGGCACAAGCTCGAGTCCACAGGAATCGGGGGAGTTGCCTGCGCCCGGCATGGGTGCTTTGTCCCTCACTCGATGGTTGATTTTCAGAAAGGGGAAAGGCAAGCCAAACATGCCATTCAACATTCACTAGTTGACCATGCATCATTTGCAGACAAATGAACATGGACTATGCCCTTTGTGAGGCTGCCCAGCACAACATGGAAGGCATTACCAGGGCTGTCACCTTCTATGACATTAATTGTCAATACAACAAGCACTTTCGTGTTCGGGTGGATCGAAGCCGATACCTTGACATGGTACCGGAACTGACCATCATTCCTGGAATCGGTTTGTGGCATGTGCATGGACATCAGGACAGTTGCTATGTCCGATATGCTTCGAATTTTATTGAAGGCATTGGCCGGATTGATGGAGAGATCATGGAGACCCTATGGGCGCGTCTCAACCTGATTTCCCCTGCCGCTCGGGGAATGTCATCCCCGCACCGAAAGGAATGTCTTGATTATCAGATGAACGATTCCAATTTCTGCAAGATGATCCGCATGAAAAGGACTCTTTGCCGGAAATACAAGCTGGCGAAGAATGGCATCGCCGAAAGTGGCAAGGCTTTCGACAGACTTGATGAAGCTGCACCCGGCAATTTAAAGACACAATGGTTAGCCAGCGAGATGGTCGCTCAGTCCAAGAGAATCAGGGATCCTGCGGCGATGGATTTATATGAAATCAATATCAAGAAGGGTAAGTTAACATTCTTTGTCTCCGTGGAGCTCCGCATTCATTTTTCACTTAGCACCAAGCAAAAAGGAGATCGAGCTTAGACTACTAGAAGCGGGTAATGCCCGTCATGCAGCACCCTCTCGCAGATCTGTGGCAACATGGATATCCATTGGGTTGGCAATTGAAGAGGCTCAAATTGCATTGCTCATCGAGGTCCGCAGAATTGGAAGACGATCGACGGAGACACAGAGATTAGATATCGCCCGGCAACGCGATCGTATTCAAGGCCAGATAGATGAATTCACTCGGTCTGCTCTTACGCATCTGGGAGAGGGATTTGATGCAGATGACGATCCTGACGACTTGAACATAGATATTCTTGACGATATCGATGATGACCCGGCGGATTTCACCGAGACATCTGATGCATGGACAAACTCCCCTGAGCTCACCATAATTCCATTGCCATCAAACCTCGGGGTTGAACATTGCAGACGCTGTATGGCAGAGGATCTGATTCCGTTGGAGATGTCCCTTCGTGAAGGGCAGGCCAATGATGCCCTGCACAATCTCCGCATTCACTTGTGCAACAAGGCTATCCTGTTCCGAACAACAGTTAGGCAAGCCAAATCTCAAGCCCTAAAAACTCGAGCGTGGTCCCAGGTGACATCAGTGCAGCAGGCAGTATCCCTACATGCCAGTATATATACAAAAACCAGGAAGCAAATGATACAACTTGAGCCGGGGCCAGACCAGCTTCAGAAATACAAACCCCTGCTTCGCGAGCAGCTCAAAATCAGCACTGCCATCGGCGATCCAAACGCCCGAGGTCAGCGAAATGAGTCCCTCGCTTGGTTCTGGTCAGTGGAAGTCGACATGGAGGGTCCAGAAAATTCGTGGAATGAGGAATGTGAGTTCGGGCATGCTTGATATATTACGTGGTGAGCTGACAGGACCCATCCCAAGTTTACCGAGTTCATTGGCTTCGGGCAAAGGCACTACGGGATCGATGGAAGGAAGAAATATCATTGGTGCAATCAGAGATGGATTGGACGTGCAACTTTTTCTTGTGGAAGGCAACCACATGGGGTGCCCGGATGCAGGAATCATTGTTGAAACAACTTCCGGGTCATGCATGCTATGCCGGAAGGCAGTCTCAAATGTATTCCTTACTAGCTCAGGATGCACAGGCAGCATTTCAAGACCTGCAGCCCTCGTTGATCGATGGTGCACATGAATGAATTTGTTTTGCTGATGAAACGCATATTTGACACCCAAACATTGAGTCCCGGGAATTGTCCGGGTCAGCCCATGTCGGAGTTTGAATTTCTAATCCATCCATCAGTGACTCATATCATCAGCTCTTTACTATCTGTCAGTGTCATTCCCAGCGTCACACTCTTGCATTAGCCATGCCTGAAACTCCTGCATCCACATCTGGCACTCCAAATACTGGACATCACTGGCAACCCATGAAGCTGAACCTTCAAGATATTTCTTGTACTTTGAATATGGCTGCATCGCGCATCCGCGCATGTATCTCTCAATATCAGATGGAGGCTGCTAACAACCCTCCCTCTTCTGCCCGGATCATGTACTTTAAAGCCGGGGTGCAATGGGAAATCAATGTAAGTGACTGATGACCGGATGACCGGCTGACTTTTTTGGGCAATGCTGAGATTTCCAACAGACATTTGTTACGCCACTCCTGCAGTACTCAGCTGCAAGGAACATCGTTTCTGTTGTTCCAAGCCCCGTCGCTCATGTCCTGACATTGTATCCCATGCTCACCTGGAACACTGTTCCAGACCACATCTTTTCATCCCACCTGTGTCAGTTTGATGATGTCGCAGCTCCGGGACATCCATCCCGGATTATTCCCAGCTATGATACTCCATGGTGGATGGGACACACCGAAATTCCGAATGAACCATGGCAATGGGGTCAGATCATGAGGTCCTGTGTCGTTCACTACCAGCATTGGATGGTAAATGGAGTTGAGGATGATGGCTTGGTTCTTCCTGAGGAGGTAAATGACTCATCAGGCCCATCAGTGATGGGACTTAAGATGATTCGAGCACGCCTGGTAGCATTGATGGAGGAGCAAGATGAGGGTATCCATGAGAAGATGGCAGAGGTGAAGATGTACACTGACATGCTACAGAGATTGAAGAGAGGCAGGGGAGTGGAGTCCTCTTCACTGTGTTTAGATTAGAATGGTCTTCATTTCATACATGATGTAAAATATTTTATTCCGTCCAAATGATTGTCTTGACTCCCGAATATTTTGTTCCGGATTTTGAGGACTGGATGTCAAGATCCGGGTGTAGAGTCCTAAATCCCAAATGCTGAGTGGCGAATGCCTGAGTGCAATGGTACTTAGAGTTTGGGACTTAATTCATGGGACTCGACTTCCAAATGGCAAGATTGCCTCACATATTTCTGAGTGGCGAGTCACGAATCTTAGGTACCGAACCCCGAACCCCACAATTGTGGACTACCGGTTTTCATGGTTTGGGGTTCAGCAATCAAGGGTCGAGACGAAATAGATATCTGTGCGACAGTGCGGGGTTCGGCAGTCAACATATGTGGATCAATAACTTTCACATTATTCTGAGTCCCGAGTCCCGAGTTCCGGGTCCGGGCCTCGGCAGTCGGCGTTCGGCACTTCACATGTGTGCATCCATATCATTCACAATGTTGTGAGTCCCGAGTCCCGAGTCCCGGCTGCCGGAGTTCGGGGTTCGGCACCCAACATGTGTGGATTATTCTGAGTGCCGAGTGCCGAGTTCCGGGTCCCGGGGCTCGGCAGTCGGCGTTCGGGACTTAACATGTGTGCATCAATATCATTCACAATGTTGTGTGTCCCGAGTCCCGAGTTCCGGCTGCCGGGGTTCGGGGTTAGGCACTTTACATATGGGAATCACTATCTTTCACAATGTTGTGAGTCCCGAGTTCCGGCTGCCGGAGTTCGGGGTTCGGCACTCAACATGTGTGGATTATTCTGAGTGCCGAGTGCCGAGTTCCGGGTGCCGGCTCGGCAGTCGGCGTTCGGACTTAACATGTGTGCATCAATATCATTCACAATGTTGTGGTCCCGAGTTCCGGCTGCCGGAGTTCGGGGTTCGGCACTCAACATGTGTGGATTATTCTGAGTGCCGAGTGCCGAGTTCCGGGTGCCGGACCTCGGCAGTCGGCGTTCGGGACTTAACATGTGTGCATCAATATCATTCACAATGTTGTGTGTCCCGAGTCCCGAGTTCCGGCTGCCGGGGTTCGGGGTTAGGCACTTTACATATGGGAATCACTATCTTTCACAATGTTGTGAGTCCCGAGTTCCGGCTGCCGGAGTTCGGGGTTCGGCACTCAACATGTGTGGATTGTTGTGAGTGCCGA
The DNA here is from genome assembly GCA_016800925.1 of Suillus spraguei. Taxonomy (NCBI): domain Eukaryota; kingdom Fungi; phylum Basidiomycota; class Agaricomycetes; order Boletales; family Suillaceae; genus Suillus; species Suillus spraguei. Next base: position 15,860 of record JABCPU010000121.1, read on the forward strand.
GTGCCGAGTTCCGGGTGCCGGGGCTCGGCAGTCGGCGTTCGGCACTTAACATGTGTGCATCAATATCATTCACAATGTTGTGTGTCCCGAGTCCCGAGTTCCGGCTGCCAGGGTTCCGGGTTCGCCACTTGATATGTGGGAATCAGTATCTTTCACAGGGTTCGGCATTCGGCGTTCGGCACTTTACATGTAGGAATCAATATCTTTCTCGTTCTTCTGAGTCCCAAGTTCCGACCGCTGGCTGCCGGGCTCGGAGTTCGGCCCTCAACATGTGTGGATCAATGACTTGCACATTATTCTGAGTCCCGAGTCCCGAGTCCCGGCTGCCGGGATTTGGAGTTCGTCATTTATGATATGTGAATTCACATCTTTCACATTGTTCTGAGTCCCGAGTCCCGAGCTCCGGCTGCCTGAGTTTGGGATTTGGCACTCACTATATGTGAATTCATATTTTTCACATTGGTGTCAGTCCTGAGTCCCGAGTGCCGGCTGCCGGTGTTCGGTGTTCGGCAGTCACAATGTGTGGATCAAAGTCTGTTGCCTCACACTTTCCTGAGTCCCGAGCGTGAAGCCTGAATTCGGACTATCGATCATTGAGTCCCTAATTTCGAGGATCGAGTCCCGAGTCCCGAGATACACAGAGTTAGGGACTCAATTCATGGAACTCGACTTCCGACTTGAGTTCCAGAACTGTTGATGCTCTAATTGGTACATGGTATTCGTGTGTTGCTACTAACATGGGTCACAACTCTGTCAACTTCTTTGATCTTTCACACCGTGCTTAGTATGTGGCCTTCGACCATAGCCCATCCACATGAGGGAACCCCGGCATAAATGTGCACAGAATCCCTCATATACCATGCCCAAGCAATCCGATCCCCTTCCCCTCCATCAACACCATGTCTCACAATTCTTCCCGAAAATGCAATCATACAGCCGGAATCATACCTGAATTCCAGCTGAAGGCTTGGCATACTCATCCGAGCATTAGAATAGTTCCCCACGGTGGTGAGAATATCGAAGCATTCAGGAATCGATAAATGGTCTCGATGATTGGGGGTTTCCCGATTGGAAATGATGGAGAGGCTGTTAAACACGGATGCCCAGTACTGCAGGGTCTCTGGCATCTGTGGCAGTTCCTTGCTCACTGCCTTATCTCCGAGGTGTGACAAGGCTCGTAACCCTGCAAAATACTGCTGAGGATGCATGACCCTGAGTGCCGCCGATGCGATGGCTGCCGGCCTTGCAATAGCTTTCAGGATATTCTCGGAGGAGGGTCCCTTCAATGATGCGGATACCTCCGGATCTGACAGATTCTATGGGATTGGTGAGTTTGACTCCAGAAATCACCATCTCATCACATCCTACCTCGTGGCCCTGTTGAAACCATGCCGGAGATAAATTGATGCATCCGGGAGTTGACCCAACATTTTCCGAGCCCTGTTTGAACCATTCTTGATTATATCGCCAATTGCCATCAGCCTTTACACTTTTTTCGAGGCTTGGACCCAGCAAATCGGTGGCCGCCCTGATTTCCTTCTGTAGGTACCATTTGATATTCAATATCCATTGAGTAACAATCTACACATTACGCACCTGGGTGGTCTCGGTCAGGGCGTCCGGAAGGTACCATGCGATGATGGTACCGGAAACATCGATAATTGTGGCAGGTTTGTCCACCACCTTTGTGCCCTCATGGCCAGGAGGACACCTCTCAAGCAACTTCTCCTCTTTCTCCTCATTATGCCCAGTGTTCTTTGGGGATATCAATTTGCTATATCTTGCAATATCAATCTGTATCTTAACTGTCATGAAGGAATTTGAATGATCAAACACATTTTCAACATCTGCAGGAAGACCCACTGGGATTTTTATATGCCTTTATGAGTACATCAGCCAAGCGATCGCACGCCATCACCAGATCAGTGTCCAGGTTCGGAGAAGGTATAACCGGTTCTCCTCCAGTCTTCTCTGCATTGAATTTTTGTTCGGTATATGCCCCTGCTTCATGAGTGATGGCCAGGGCCCAAGTGCGCCAGATTTTTATGTCACAAGTGGACATGGAAGAAGTGTTCATGTTGCAAGTTGATATTGGGAAATCAGACGCTGAATGCTGGATGTCCAGACTTTGGTGTTAAAGGGGGTGGAGATAGCGAGGATCAGATAAGGGAACCTTGGATGATGTTGGCTTTCAAAGCTGTATTATCATCCATTGCTCAATGAAATACCAGATGATTGGAAGTGTGCTGGATATCTGATATTCATTTGTCCAGACCCGGGTTCGGAACTCCGGAACTTGGTATGCTTCACTCAAATTTCGGGGGTCGGAACTGGGTGTCTCGTATTGACTGAATTATGTGTCGAGACCCGGGTCTCGGAACTCGGAACTTGGTATGCTTCATCTGATTTTCGGGGGTCAGAACTGGGTGTCTTGTAGGGCAACACAAGCCTCGCACCCCGCTTTCCACATTCTACAAGATAACCTAAGCGCCATAAAGGCCATTTCAAGACATCACTTGCTGCTCCTGGAACTTGGTATGCTTCACTCAAATTTCGGGGGTCGGAACTGGGTGTCTCTTATTGACTGAATTATGTGTCGAGACCCGGGTCTCGGAACTCGGAACTTGGTATGCTTCATCTGATTTTCGGGGGTCGGAGCTGGGTGTCTTGTAGGGCAACACAAGCCTCGCACCCCAGTTTCCACATTCTACAAGACAACCTAAGCATCACAAAAGGCCATGTCAAGACAGCACCTGCTGCTCCGGGAACTCAGTAACTGTGATTTATTACCTCCTCTGATTCAGATGATATGCAACTCCCTCAGCTCCGTCATGTCTACCATTATCATACACATGGGCCCACCCGTCTATATTTTATACCACCCTCGGCCCACCCGTCTAATATAATATACTGTACAACACCCTCGGCCCACCCGTCTAATAAATATTTATATAACACTCTCGGCTCACCCGTCTAATACCCGTCTAATTTAATATGTGTCTGGGCCCACCCGTGTATGTGATAACAAGTACCCTTCACATACCTGTCTATTTGATACACATCTACCTTGATACACCCATCTACATGATATCCAACTACCTCGGCCCATCCGTCTACCGGATATTCATGTACATCGGCCCACTCATCTACTCTACATATTCCTTGCATGGGCCCACCCGCTGTCATCGGGAATAATATTCCTCCCGGCCCATCCGTCATCAACGAGGATATTTCTACCATGGGCCCATGGTCCGCTGGCCCGTATCATACGGGATATTATGCACGTCCGTTCACTCGTATAATACGGAGATAGTTCACTGTAATATGTGGTCCTTCCATGTCCTTGCTGCGTCCGCATAGCTCCATTTGGTGTGTAGTTTGTTTTCTGTTCCTTATCACTGATTCCACGGCAAGCATTATTACATGTTGCCTTGCGCTATGTTTACTTATGGCGGTTACTACACTCCAGTGCTACTGATCTCGCCTAGAGTATTCCGAGTATATATGAATTAGGATATAAGCAAAGTGTACCCCACACGATAAAGTACCTGATTTTACACCATTGCATGTACTATAGGTCAGGATTATTGTCTAGCTCTGGATCAACCCAGTAGTGGACATAGTCTTTAAAGTTCCCTTATCACTCGTTAATACATCACGCTCGTTCGCCGTTACCGCCGGCATACCGCTGGACTTTTGATTGTTACTTTTGACTGAACTTCTCACGCTCCGCTACTTTACCGCTGAAAGTACCGCAGACTTCTTTACTGTTTCTTTGCACCGCTTGCAACCTTACCGCTACCGCTGAGACCACCGCTTGACATCGCTCGCTAGATGCAACTGTTACTGACTTTATCTTGATGACAGTAGCACTGCAACGCACGATGCTAGTTCCGGCAGTATCATCGCTGACCGCAGCAACTTACCGCTGACTCAAACGCTTGTTTCGCAAATAAGTTAGACTCAAACTTGACCATATTAATTAGGCATCCCCCTTTAGGGTCGAACGCTCTTGTTCTACAAGTGAAGCAGACTAGACGGAGCGCAAGACTAACATACTAGTTTAGGCAGTGGTTTATCTACAGCCCAAGCTAGGTTGAATCTTTACACTGTGGTCGAGATACAGTCAGTAACAGTTGCGTCGAGCAAGCGATGACAAGCAGTGATATCAGCAGTAGCAGTAAGGTTGCGAGCGGTGCAAAGAAACAGTAAGGAAGACCACAGTACTTTCAGCGGTAAAGTAGCGGTGCGTGAGAAGTTCAGTCAAAATAACAATCAAAAGTCCAGCAGTATGCCAGCGGTAATGGAGAATGAGCATGATAAATTAACAAGCGATAAGGAACTTTAAAGACTACGTCTACTACTGGGTGGATCCAGAGCTAGACAATAATCCTGACCTATAGTATGTGCAATGGTGTAAAATCAGGTACTGTATTGTGCGGGGTACACGGTGCTTATATCCTAAATTGTATGTACTCAGAATACTCTAGGTGAGATCAGTAGCACTCGAGTGTAGTAACCGCCATATGCATATGCATATGTAAACATAGTGCGAGGCACTGCGGCACAAGGCAACATGTAATAAGACTTGCTGTGGAATCAGTGATAACGAACATAAAACAAACGACGCACCAAATGGATCTATGCGGACGTGGCAAGGACATGGAGGGACATCAGTATGTGGAATGAGGTGCAGTAGTCGGTATGGTGTGCAGTAAGCATGGGATGCCGCCGGTAATGCTAAAGGGGTAAGACGGCCATGGACAAGTGGTAACTCCTATAGACGTGAGATGAGTGTCAAAAGATAGGGTTTTAAGCCCAGCGCCAATATGTTCATTACATCGGATTGAGAGGATAAGCAAGAGTGCAAAGAACAAAAATACACATGCGACTCACCTTGGCATTTACAGAAGACACCCCTTAAAGAATGGTCATCCTTCATCAGAGACTCATGAGCTGGTAGAGCACACAAACAAAGAGCACAGTGATGGTTACAGAGAATTGGTGCCTTACATTTTTTGAATGTCAATTCCACACTCATCAGATATCAAAGCTTGGTCTACTTTTGCACTGGCTCATTTTAAGCCCTTGAATACATCAATTCGGCTCCTTGGTGAGCATGAGAGTGCTGTTGAAGCTTGTCAGGCATGTATATAACCATCCATCCTTCATTGATTTCTTGCTGGAAGGTACGATTCATGTATGCTTGGAAAGTTGCTGGGGAATTGCAAAGACCAAAGAACATGATGTTCAGTTCGAAGAGGCCGAATTCCATAGTAAAAGCTGCTTTCTAGCGATTGTCGGGGTGGATGCAAATTTTATTATAACCAGACCGAATATCCATTTTTGTAAAGAACTGTGCATTGTGAAGGCGTGCGACAAGGGAAATAGGAAGTGGGAGTGGGTAAGCATTCTTGACTGTCCAATTGTTGATGTAACGATAATCTTGACAGGGGCGCAATTCTCCACTCTTCTTTCCCACAAAGAAGAAACCACTAGCTTGGGGTGATTTCGATTCTGAGATGAATCCTTTCACAACGTTTTCATCAATAAACGTTTTGACGGCAGTGCGTTCTTTTTCTGATAGTGGGTAAACCTTAGACGTGCAAGGAATAAAACCGGGTTTAGTATTGATCCGATGATCAATACCAGGGTATTCAGGAGGTAATTTGTTTAGTCCGTCTTTAGCAAAGACATCTGCAAAGTCATGCAAATAGTCCGTGACCAATTCTTTGAAAGATTTCTTTTTCTTCTCCTTCTTGTCTGTCGCAAATTCCTGAGCTTTATTACTGTATTTTGGAGGAGGAAGGGATATTGTGGAGTAGTTGGGAAGTTGTTCGAGTCGGGAAGTACCATCACGTGTGAGGGGCATATCCATGGATACTTCTTCGATGATTCTCATACTAACCCCATCCATATCATATTCCACAAGGAATTCTCCATCTCCAAGCTTGTAAGAGGAAATTTCTCGTACTTCTGGTGTGTGCCAGACATCTTGCATAGTGTTGAATTGTTCATCATCCTTAGTTGGGATCGACGAGGGCACGGGTTCTTCTTCGTCGGGGACTTCTTCAATTGAAGCTGAGGGGGTATGTTGAAGGGTTTTCAGAGGGACATAGAACTTGGATAGTTTTGGTACATTTGTATCTCGTCCAGGAATGTCTTCTTCTGCTTTTCTTTTCCCATACTTTTGTTCTTCTATTGGCCGTTGCTCAATAGGTTCTGGTCCAGTCCGGTATTCGGGCTCGGATTCATTCTTGCGCTTTTCTGCACGGGGAATCGGTGATACCACTCTCGGTAGTTGTACACGGGGAGTGGGGTCTGTAGTACGCGGCATTCGTACTTCCAGTTCAGGATCTTTAGGAATAGGAATAGGAGAGATGCTGAGGGATCTTGGAAGTTGTGAATGCTGCCATTTCTTGGTATGGCAGTGGAAGGCCGGGGGTAGCCCATTCTTCTTCCAATCGGTATCTACGTCAATATCAATTTTATTTGATTTCGTCGTTCGAGGGAGGACAAGTGTTTCAGTGGCCCAATCTATACTTGGGTTTATTGCGCGTAACCAGGGAATTCCCATAAGGATTTGATCTCTTCTTCCTAGTTTAGTGATATTGAATTTTCCATACATGGTTCGTTCGTCGATTTTGACCACTAGGAGACAGTAGTGCGTGATTGGTCCTCCTTTGATAAGAGTTCCATCTGCTGTAGTAACTTGAAATGGTGTTTTGAGTTTTCGCCATGTGATCTGATGGAGTTTCATGAATTCTTCAGAAATAAATGTTCCTGCTGCACCAGAGTCAATGACAGCAGTAGTGTCGATGGATTTTAAGCGAGTACACGAGTGGAGGGTGATAGGGACATGAAGTTCTTTTCTTTCACCTACAGCACGTACAAGTCTTAGTAATACATTGGGAGAAACATATGTCAAGTCTTTGTTTCTCCAATTCAAAATTCCTCTACAATCCTCCTGACAGTTTCTTCATCTTCTTCGTCCTTGACTTTGGCTTGTCGGAGTGGTGTTTTCTTCTTTCTCTCAGGACAATTATGGATACGATGTCCTGTCTTCTTACATCCGAAGCATTGTCCCTTCTTCATGCATTCAGATCTTTCTATGTCGGAGATTCGATCTATGACCATTGTGTTGGAGTCGCGATTAGGTATGTAATGCGCGTTTCCATAGTTCTTCTTCTTCTGTTGTGGAACATGACGTGTTCGTATTGCTTGAAGACGATGGTGGGAGTTGTCAATGGAAACACATTGCAGTACAACCTCGTGGAATACTTCTGAGACATCTCCTGGTGCGAAAAGCTTGGTAAGGATTCCCATGTTTAGGCCATCCTGGAAGAATTGAATCTTGGTTGCATCGTCGGTGATACGGGCCTTGGCCGCAAGGGCCTCAAAGTCGGCAATGTAGGTATGGAGATCACCACTTCCTTGTTTGAGGTCCCTGAGTTTTGTTAGCGCGGTTCCTTTGGTATCCACTGGGTCGAAGGCTTCTTTAAAGCTTTTCATAAAATGCTGCAATGTCCCATAACCAACTTTTTGTCCAGAGGTGTCGGTTGACTGAGCATGATCGAGGAATTGTTCCTTCCAAGATTTGGTGTTTTTCTCGGTCATGAAGGATGTAATGAAAATGATTTTCTGTTTATCGGTGGTGTAAAGCTTTTCGTTGATATCGAAGCACAGATTGCATGATTGGATGAATTCGCGAGAATTGTCACGATCCCCATCAAAACTGGTTGGAAGACCAATTTTGTATTCGAATTCTTTGGTGGTCGTCATGATAATGATTCATTTGGTGAGTTATACTTTCTCGGTGCCTACACGCGCTATCTCGCTGTCCATTAGGGCTTTTATCAGGGTTCAGGGTCGAAGACTGTGTAGTCGACGATCACGTGGACTTTAATCTTTTGTTACAAACTGGGGTGGCGTTACCAGCGACAGTGAAAAGACACTGACGGTCTGCTGGGAAGTTCTACAATGTCCAGAAGAGGACAAGGGGAAATACAAGGAACGCGTTCCGAGTACGATCAAGGGTTCAGCCTCAAAGACAAGTCTAAGAGGTTCTACAAGAACAGAGACTAAGGCTAAGGAGTGCTTAGACTCGGAGACGATTCTAGACGACTTAGGTTGGAGACCTAAGTGAAGGATATTCCAGGTAAAACCCAGTAAGATTAAAGTAAAGTATCAAGCATAATACAACGTGCTTAAATAGGTCAATATGTGCGCACAGACCAAGAGAGACGTGAGAACGTAAGTGCGTATCCAAAGAAGGAAGGCAACTATAGTACAGATGCATTGAGCATATGAGTCAGAGTCACATTATGTAATATACAAGTAAAGGAGACAAAGAGAAAATGAATAGGGGCACGTACGACTGTAACAATCTTCGGCAATCTCCACGAACCCATGTGGCATCCTCAAGCAAGATTCACTGTCCGTCCAATGTCCATCCAGTCTCGCCAGTACGTTATGTTTTGTAAACTGAAGTGCAGTCTTATTACATGTCTGCTGTGTGTTTATCCTATCCCTTCCATTTCCATAGCTATTCCTTTCATATAAAATTCCTAGGTACCTGTACTCATTCCTTACTTCCCTCCTATAGTACACATGGTACTTAGGAATAGTCACCACTACTGTCTCTACTGAATAAAGTCCTTTACCAAAGTCACTGTCTCCTTAAGAATTGCTTTACTGCTGCACACACTACCGCTCTTTACCGCTTTCCTGCGCTTCACCGCTAGCACTACCGCTTTCTCACACTTCACCACTACACTACCGCTTGTTTTACTGCAGAAGTTCCCATGCTTACCGCAGTTTTACCGCTCGTACTACCACAGTTTTACTGTTCATGCTACCACTTGCCTACCGCATTCCCACACTTACCGCTAGTTTTACCACAAGTTTCCCATGGACCAGAGGTCACCGCTAGCATCTTGCTACCTCCGACGGCATTCTTGCACCTCAGGTTGGACATTATTGAACTATATTAACTTAGCATTTCCTTTAGGGTTGAACATCAAGTGAAGCAGACTAGGTAGAGTGCAAGACTCACATACTAGCTTAGGCCGTGGTTTATCTACAGCCCAGGCTAGATTGTATCTTTACAACAAGTCAGAAATGAGACATAGGTAACGGATCAATAAGCAGGAAGGAAATATACATAGCCGGAATACCAGAGACAGGAGGATTGCCGAAAGGAGGTAGATGCAGATGTTCATAATGAATTTAGAGTGCGGGAAGTAGGAACTTTCAGATGGGTGGTCCAGATAGGATCTGTGGACTGGACAGAAGCAGGATTGATTGGATCTGATTGGATCTGAGATCAGATGTATGGTATATGACATATATTAAGACAGTACTTGGCCTGCCATTCAAATGATAATGATGTCAAATGTGATGCGTCCTTGAAACCTCCAATTCCATATGGATACAGCATTGGATACATTCCTGGAAAGAGATGGGAGTTGTTGTACTCGGGGACAGCATTTGCACTATGGTGGACAACGAGATCAGGATGAATCATATTTTGAATGGCAGAAGTTGTGAATGTTCTACCACTAATTTTGTTGCACTCAGGATCAGATACACTCATTTTTTCAACCAGCATTATTATTTCGGTTTTTGCAGGATTGTTTGAGAGCACACTCGAGACTTCTAATAATTTGGCCGGATGGGTTGCAAAACCAGCAGTCTCTGACCTGAAAACACGCTGAGCATCAACCACATGATCCTCCACCACACGCTCATGTAGACCAGGAAGGCAGCCATCCACTAAATGTTGGTCCAATATAGATGAATCTAATTCAATATTGGCATACAGACAGTTGTGATTCTTCAACCATATGAGAAAAGACCAGATTTTTTGTTTGTGGACACAGAACAATGTGCCCATGCAATTCGGGTCAAACTTTTCAGGACCAATGAAAATGACACTCAGAAACCCATTGATGTCTGCAGGGGTCCACGGCAACACAGAAACAGTAGACATAACATTCATGTCATGTGCACAGGTATTTCCATGGAAAACCTTATGCTGCAACAAATCAGATAATTGAAATAGACAGGTGACATGTGCAGTAATGGAATATATAGTGCAGATCTTCTCCTCAACCCAGGTCAGATCACGAAATTGATCAGGAAGGGTGCCATGAAACAACCCATTTGCAAGTGTTAATGAAGGCATCTTATTCTTTGTCAAGGAAGATTTGCAATGCAGACATACTTTGAGTTCAATGGCCTTCGAATTTTCAAACACTATCCCACGTTTCTCCAACATAAGACCATCAATGAGATCATTGTCAAAAGTGAAACATGTCGACATGCACTGAATCACACACTTTTCAACAACAAAGTCGTCCAAGACACGGAGTAAGTCTAGATTCATTGACAATATATCCCCTGATAAATGAACATCAACAGCATCTCTGTCATACTGTGAACACACAGCACATACGAGCAGCTCGGTCCATGTCATTTTTTCCATGTAGTCATTCAAACATTTAAAAAGGACATTCTTTGAAATAGGCATTGGCCAATCCCACTCTCGATCTGTACAAATATTTCTTATCTCTGCCAGTACATTCTGTTTGCTTTCTAGACAGGCTGATATGTCCTTGACAGGGCGCAAGACAATTTCCTGTGAGAAGTGTTCAGTGATGAGCATGCCAAACTCATGAGTGAGAATCTGACAGAAAGCAGCCTTATCCGAGAGTGAGTAACAGCTCAAGAATGGAAAATATGCAAAATAAATATCACCTAAAACACTTGAACCAGCATGAAGTAAGTATAGTGCACGTTGTTGAACATAATCAGCAAGTGCATTACATTTTTTGCAATGAGAGTGCTTGTTGTAGAGCATGCGATAGTGTGGCGCCAATCGACGAATACATGTCTGGATGTCAGTGCATTTCAGCTTCTCTAAATGGCAAGCAAGATCATTGACAGATGCCACAATCCATGGTAAAGACATGGCTTCAGAGGCTCGTACAACTGCTGAACCATGAGCAAGTGATGCGCTGATAACAGGAGGAGTGCATAGAGCTGTCACCACCTTGTGACCATACAAGTTCTGAATATCGGCAGTTAGTAAAGTCCCTCGTAATTTTGTGCAATCAGGTGGGGGTGATGATGTGGCCAAGAGACTCTCCAAGAGGGATTCATCTGACATGCTTGCGAGTTGTGTGTGTTGAGAACTGAAATATGAAGGAATTGCATCAACGCTGTGTTCTTTATTATTTTGCACACCTGATTTTTTAGTACCAACATGCAATGTGACACCATGGAGAACAGGTGCAGACAAAGCAGACAAATTTTCAGTGTAAGAAGCATCAGTGTAAAACAAACCATTGAGGATCATCATTTAGTCTGGACATGATGCATGGACAGCAGTTGGGAGGGGAGAGCCTTGTTGAACAGCTTCTCAATAATTCTTGAAACATTTGAATACACTACAGTGCACATATGCAGCACACTCAAAATGGGACCAAGCAAAAGTCATTGAAACATCGTCCAGATGAACAGACAGACCTACCCCATCGAAAAATACAGCCACTGTGACGGATTGATAATGGGGACTGCATTTGAAACATAGGCTGCTACCATGGAAGGCCAGAGATCACTGTAACCAACAGCAAAAATTTTCAGCAGTTGCATATACAAATTCATGATATTGTGGGTAGTACAGAGCATCGTAAAACAGATGATATGATTGTATGTCATGAAGGATGTTGTGAGGTGGGCAATCTTTAGCATCAAGTACTCGAGGTGCTGTACTGGGGTGTTTGGAGAGAAACACAGTCATTCTGAAATATTGTCAATAAAACAAGCAGACAGAGAGTTGTAGACACAGCAGACTTTGAGTTTGAGTTTGTCGAGTAATTCAAGTTCCACAAGTATATTATTAATGTTAACAACAATGACAACTGTCATCTATTGTTGTATGTATTTGTATTTATGTACCTGCATCAACAAATCATCAATCACATCATCAACTGTACAGTTTCTGGTGGAAAGTGTTCCCACAAATCATAGTACAGGTGCCTGTAGAAATTGTATCCTACAAGACCCTCCTCCCACTTCATGGGAAGTCGGGGATAGCTCTAGCAAATCACTGAGCCCTTGTAAATGTGCAGGCCTAGTAAGGCACTGCAGCCATTCTATTCAAACAATGTGATGCTAATAACCGACAACAAAAAACTACTATAAAACAATGTTGACATTGTCACTGCCTGCTGCACTGTCCTGAAACTCACCCATCATCCCCACATCAGCCCATTCCTCTAGCATACTCTCCAGTTCCTGATGATGCTCAGGGGTATTCATCAATGCATCAACCAACTTTCATAGGGACTTGAAATCAGACCTGCATTTATCAGCAGACAGGAAAAAGCGCATACTGTCATCATTTATGCAAACAGCTGTAAGTAAGTTGAGATTTTCCTGATGCTAGTTCCGATCAGGGTAACTTTCAGCCCAAATTCATTGCCCCAGGGTCTGCTGAAGTGCTCTTGATGTCACAATATTGTGCGCTGAACACGTCCAGCTCTTCAACTGGACAACTCAACTGTTGGTGGGAGTACGCCCAAACTACTGCAGCCTCAGTAGGCTCTGGTGATCAAATGTGTGGACTCGGAAGTATTCTTCGCCTGCACACAAAGTCAGCACACATCAGATCCCTGGGCCTGTGCTGCAGAGAAAAACCTTGGCTTGACCTGGTTCTCTGTCTGTGACTGGGTGCTCTCAGACATGTCATTGAAATGTGTTATTAGGGGAGCTCAAAGTTGAACGCCCAATGCCCAAGCCCAATCTTGTGACTGAAATGAGTATACCTTGAGTATACCTGGAATAAATAGAGGTAAATAGGGAATAAAGCTACTGGTGAGATAAGCTAAACCTTGTCCTTATAAAACTTCCTGATCATTATAACAACATGTTTGGTGCTTACAGCTGTTTTCATAAATATGCGGAATCACAAAAGTTGAAACTCGCGCGTCAGAAATGACTGGCCAGGACCCCATAAGCACTTGAGTGACAAATTCAGCACCTATTCAGAGTGCTTCGTGATGTCGTCGCCATCACCCTCCATTGAGATACCTCAATTTAGGGCTATATTCATTGTCCATACATACACAAATACTGCTACTGAAACTAATGGCAAAGCAAAGTCCAAAGAACCAAGGAGGTCAAGTCTACAAAAGTCAAGGAACTTGTATTCTAAATCTCTGAGCCCAACTACCTGACTATCATCCTTGCAAAACATGACAAGTCACAATACAGGGTTATTGAGAGGGAAAAGTATGGTTTAAAGTATCACATTCATGAGACTTACCACATGTTCACGCAAGAATCAGACAAAGCACTCACTCGTGACTAGTTTTTCGATAATGTCATAGGCAATGATCCCATCAAGAGTCAGGATTGGCAGGATTGAGTAGTGTTTGCCTTGCATGAAACATTTCCTTTGGACACACCTTGGACAAAATGGTCATTACATACCAATAGAAGCAAATTTTGACGTACCTTGTTCCAATTTTTGATCTCCCATGGCGTCGAATAGTTGTTCTTTCATCTTTTGCAGCCTCATCTCCAAACATCAACTTTTCCGGGTCAGGTGCTATCTCAGTAATACTATTTATGAAAATGGCACATAGTTCCTTGTTCCTTTCAAGCACATACACCGAAATACACTTGCGATTGACATGCAGTCGACAAAATGTGTGAAAAAGTGTTGGTATGGACACAAACACACCATGGCAAGAGTGTAATTAATGTTGTAGCTCATCAAGATAGATAGTGGGATGATGACAGAGGATAGTTGTAATGAATGCGATGTCATTGACAGTGAGGCTGCGATGCCGGCCTTGATTGCTGCAGTGGTACTATGAAACTAAGGGAAAAAGTTGCAAGACTTTGTATATGAGAGTCTTCTTGACCCCAAGCAGATGGCATATATGCTTGACAGAATGCCTATGTTGATGTAGAATAGGAATTTGAGCTTTCAAGTCTGCTGAAACAGTGCATGGTGGCATACTAACTATGACAGGGAGTATTCAGCCCCAGTGAAAATTGACAAGTTAGAGGTAGATAGGTAGCAATAGACACCTAAGCACCAAACAAAATAGATAGAAATCTAAACAATTTGAGATGACAAAATGCAAAGTTATGCAGAATGCAAATTGAGACACAGTGTTTCGAAACTTTGCAAAATGCAATGAAATTTTGCAAACAACTTTGCAAATTGTTACTACTTCGCAAATTGTTACTGCAATATTGCGCTTAGATCAGTTTTTGCAATCAAGATTCAAATCACTCCAAGTCCATGCATCCTAACGAAGTCGGAATATACAAACTGCATGATGGTACCAAAATTCATGTATGCGACTGTGATACCTGTCTGCACAAGCATGGAGGCAAGCCCAAGCAAGTCCATCAAAACACTTACTTCACACATAAGCCAGCCAGAGCCGCTAGGCTATTTCCACCACCACCCCCTGCTGAACTTGTAGCAGCTGTCCCTTCATCCAGCAAGCAAAGTCTGGACATGTGTGATGACAACAAGCAAGAGCCTGCACCTAGGAAGAAAGGATGCCAAATGGACATTGTTAAGACCGTACTCAAGGGTGAAAGATCCGAAGAGCTTTGGCCTCAGTTCGTGCACTGTGCCCCTTTCCCGAGTAATGCCCCTTATTTCAGAGGATAGGTATACATCCAAATATCCAGAAGGAGTTGTATGACGGATCTGGACATCTGAAGGTATCGGATATGATACATGTGAAGGTTATCCAGAACATAGAAATGGAACAGGGATTAAGGCTAGTCTCGGAATGAGTTCCTAACTAGAAACTAACAGAGGTAGACTATCTGAAGATAGAGTCGGAGATATAGACTAAGGAATCAATCCCAAGTCTTGGAAGATGACTAGAGCTGCAAGTAACTCAAGTCCGGAGGAAAGGATGAGCAGAATCTAAGATGATATTTGAACTAAGGTTCTACAGAGATCTACAAGTAGTTTATATACTGTAAGTATCTAGTATGGATAATCAACAAGTCCAGGACCAAGGGCTATGTACAATGTATAACAGAAGTCTATTAGTTAATGCACAGCGAATCAGTAAGCACAAGTCGGAAATGAAACACAGGTAACAGATCAGTGATACAGGACGGAAATATACACAGCCGGAATACCGGAAACAGGAGGAATGACGAAAGGAGATAGATGCAGATATCCACAAGGGAGTTAGAGTGCGAGAAGTGGGCACTTTTAGATGGGTGATCCGGACAGGATCTGTGGACTGGACAGAAGTAGGATCGATCTGATCTGATCGGATCAGAGATCAGAAGTATGGTATATGACAGACATCCACAGTGACCTCCCTGGGCCAGATAATTATATACTACGTGATTCTGACAATGACAAGGTCCCTGATCTACACATTGATGGTAAGTAATATATTCTCACCACTCCAATAACAATGAAGCTGATTATATGCAACCAATCCAGATAGCTCCTATGAGCCTGCAATATACAGTTCAGCCCACGACATGTCCAATGCTGTTGATCGCATTGAAGGTAAGTTATATATTCATAGTACTGCTATTATTGATGATTTGAACTCCATTCAGATGCTATCTACGAGCATGAGCCTGCAATCGGCCACAGCCCAGACCATGATGTCCATCAGGCTGATTTTGATCGCCTCGAGGACACCTCTCACATTGACACAGGGCACAATGACACCAATGAGCAAGTAGATATCAAGGAAGCTCATCCTGAGAACCCAGATATCAAGGCTGTTGGTCCTCATCACAACAAAGCAGGCATGGCTGACTCAGGGCAAACTATGGGCTGGACGGATGAAGTGGCACAGCTCGAAGATGCACAGCATGCAATGGCATTCATTAATGCCTTGAGAAAGGCTTCTCTGGATGACGTACATTGCTGACTACCTCCAGAGGCGATAGATAGGATCCGAAACCCTCCTCATGAGCTACCTGATACAACAGATCCTAACCTCCTACTATCCTAAAATATTACTTTGCCGACATGACAATCAAAGCCTACAATACTGTCCACAATGCAACCATGGAATGGCACCCCGAAGACGAAATATATAGCTACTACTCTGCTAAGCAAGCCATTTCAGAACTTAGTGGTGTCATGCCAATCATCCATGATATGTGCATCAACACATGCCTTGCATTCACAGGCCCATACTCTGACCTCAATAACTGTCCTAGATGTGGTGAAGATCAATGTGATCCCAAAAAAAGCAAGCCTGATAAAAAGGTAGCATGTCAAGCATTTGATACCTTTCTGATTGGTCCCCAGCTCCAGGCTCTATGGCGTCATCCAGACCAAGCCAAGAAAATGCGCTGGCATGAGGAGTATACGAAAAAGATCTTCAATGAGTTGAAGACAACTAATAATGTCCCCGATGTATATGAGGACGTTCTCTACAGCAAGCAGTATCTGTTACAATTGTACATGCCCCTATTCATTCTCCCTTTGTTTCCTTACTTGTATATCATGTCACATGACTCTGACTCATATGCTCAACGCATCTGTACAACACATGCCTTCCTTATTAGGATACGCAGTTACGTTCTCATGGTTACTTGGTCTGTGCGCACATATTGGCCTATTTAAGCACAGTGTACTTGTAGTAGATTCCCTACTTTAATCTTACTGGGTTTTACCTGGAATCTCCTTCGCTTAGGTCTCCAACCTAAGTCGTCTTGAATCGTCTCTAAGTCTAAGCACTCCTTAGCCTTAGTCTCTATTCTTGCAGAACCTCTTAAGACTTGTCTTAGAGGCCGAACCCTTGATCGTACTTGGAACGCGTTCCTTGTACTTTCACCTTGTCCTCCTTTGGACATTGTAAGAACTCCCCAGCAGACCGCCTGTGTCTTTTCACTGTCGCTGGTGACGCCACCCCAGTTCGTAACAGTATCTGGATGCTTGCCAATCTGGGAGAATCAAAGATGGGGATGCTGTGTTAATGTTTTCGATTGACGGGGCACAAATCTATGAATCCAAGCAGTCTGACTGCTGGATCTATATCTGGGTCATCTTTGACCATGCGCCGGATGAGCAGTACAAGAAGAAGTACGTACTCCCAGGTGGAATCATCCCTGGCACAAAAAAACTGAAGAATCTCGATTCGTTCATTTTCCCTGGCCTACACCATCTTCATGCTGTCCAGACTGAAGGGCTTCCGATCTGGGATGGTGCGAAGAAGACTCTATTTCATTCCAATCCCTTTCTCTTTGTTGGAATAGCCAATGGTCCTGGAATTGTGTTCCTTACTGGCCTTGTTGGTCACCACAGCAGATTCGCATGTCACCTCTATTGCAGACTTCCAGGCAGACACAAACCTGGTGCACCTACTTACTACCCTGCGCTTGACATGCCTCAAGTGCTTATGGGGTCCTGGCCGGGCATTTCCGACGCGCGAGTTTCAACTTTTGTGATTCCGCATGTTTATGAAAACAGCTGTAATAGGGCTGATTTTTCTTTGGCACTGGGTAAAATTCTAATGAAATTTCAAGAAAAAAATGCTGCTACAAATAAAATATAAGACAATGACTATGACAAGGTTTAGACTAGCACATGAGGAGGTTCAGACATGAAAAGGTTCAGAAATACTGGGAAATAAGCAAGTTGACGAAGGTTTCAGTGCGACAAGGTTTAGCTTACCTCACCAGTAGCTTTATTCCCTATTTACCTCTATTTATTCTAAGTATACTCAAGGTATACTCATTTCGGTCACGAGGTTGGGCGTTAGGCGTTGGGCTTGGGCGTTGGGCGTTCAACTTTGAGCTCCCCTATTAAATAATTAAATAATTGCTCCACTATTCGATGTAGCATAAGCGGGTGGCTCGATTGACGAGGGGCCGTTCTTGCACGTAAAGTGCATCGTAGCTTTACCTCGTTTCACTCTATGGCAGAGACTACCGTACTATATACAGCGCGCTTCGGTAAGCTACGTGCTTTATATTTTATATTCTCGTTTTATTTCAGACCATCTTGACGATATCGGCTGAAATATTCTTCACCGTGACTCTGACTCAAGCGATTCCCGAACACTCGGACATCCCACAGAAAGTCACAAACACAAACATCCTTGGCATACATCACGACTGCAAAGCTAATCTCATACAGACATTCTCCAATAGACGGATCTGAGCAACAGCAGCTCGCAGTTACTACTGAGGTCTCCTTGCATTTCAAAACACCTAATTTGCCGGGCAGAACTTCCAGTACTTTGCGTTACCGCTGGCGGGAGCCGGCCCAACATAGATCTGGAGCGACGCTCGTCATAAATAAAGCCAAAAAAGGTCAGCAATGAAAACAAACCCAGGACCAGTTTCCGTCGTCTTTGAGATAGGCCACCTCGTTTACGTCCTGTGGATGGATACTGTGGATCAAGGTCACAAGTGAGTTCTCAATGCGATTGGGACCAAAGACTGCACTCACGTAAAGTTCTCGCCGTCCTCACTGGACAACTGGAGAATCTGGGGCTCCATTTTGCCTACGACTTTGTGGTCCTACGATTTTACGCTATCAGCAATCTCGCATCTGTCAACATCAAATAGACCAACCTGCGGGTCCAGCGTAAGGTACAAGCCTGTCTTAGTGTCTTTCAGAGTCGCAAGATGCGGAACCTTATCCACGACATCGACATAAAACTGCGGGCGCGAATTAGCACGAGAAGAACATCGCTGAAATGATGCACGCGTACTGTATCAGGAACGTCGTGGCCGACAAACTCATTGTTTCCTGACATGACGATGTACCGGTTTGAATACTGGACATTGTTGATATTGTAAAGTCCGGAGTCGATCATGGTGCTCATGGTTGATTGAAGATTCTGTGAGTATTGATTGAGAGAAGGTTGTTGATGGAAACTGAAGAAACTGACTGCAGCTTGAGGATAGGCTGCGACCTTTATACCTGGTTGACTCGGAAAGTTCCATTACTAGCCTCAGATAGGCCAAAGTCAGCATCACGCTCTATCTGAGTCTGGTCTTGGGCACTAGTCGTTCTTTCATGGAGGTAAGTCGAATGCTTTCAAATTACTGTAGGACCGCTGCACGTGCCACTGACATACATTATTGACCTAATCATTCCTCGGGTCGCGTCCGGTTTAAATATTGTTCTCGTACATTCCCCTGCCCCGCCGCATCCCCATTTCAAACAATTGGGGCAGTACTAGAAGCAGCGTGACCAAACTGATTAATGATTCCCCATTATCCGTCCGAAAATTCTCGGTTCCCAAAAGTTGCGTCACTTCAGGGTACGAGCATCGATCCCAGCCTCGTGATGGCGTTAGTTCCAATAGCTATTTGTTGGCTAAAGCGGCGTCTCCTCCCTCCCAACACTGCGCCCGCGGGCCGCTGCTCACTCCTCTGAATATCCATGTACGTTCTGAGTCAGTTCAACCTCTTCGTTCGACAAAACTCATTTCCCTTTGTGCGTTCCAGATTCCAACTTATTTAATCGCCCACTGTTTACACCTCTCTCGAATCACAAACACGCCCTGAGTCGACCTATCGCCGCATCATGCTCTGGCCTCTACTCATTCACTCCTTTATCGATCATGTGAACGCTTTGACACCGCCGCCTATCTTGATCAAAATACAAGTTGTATTATCATAAGTAGCATTCAGGGGTGCAATGAATCTTCCATTCAAACTGTCGTTGACCTGAAGGCTGGATCCGAACGACACCAAGTATTTACGGTAAATGCATTTGCCTATTTTCACCGTGATTCCATACCAGATATGATCCAGACAGCATAAACCGGCCAGAGTCGTAGGTGCCCTGTTGCTGTTCCGAAACAGATCCGCTCCCAAAGCTTCCGAAAACAGGGTACTTACGTGCAAGGTGGCGTTACTTAGTCATCCATGGACCCCAGCAACTCCTCCCAAAGTATTCCGAAGTCGAGTAAATCTTAGTAAGTCCGTTCATAGTGACTGTTGCGGTCTTATCCTAATTTTGCTCATGCTGTCCTCACTCATCATTACTCTTAACTAGCGCTGATACATACTAGCTATGTTTCCTCGAGGCTTGTTGTTCTTGCCGTTGATTCGTTGATCCTGAATTTCGCTATTGACGGTGAGCCTCATTTCTTTGACGAGATTTTCACTATCACCAGCTAACCTCATTTCCTTGAAGAGAATTTTAACATCGACGACGAGCCTTATTCCTGTGGTGAGAATTTCACCATCGACGGTAAGTCTTGGAAGAGATCGTGTCCATGGACGGTGAGCCTCGCTTGTTCTACCTCTATCTATCGTTCGGCTTTAATTTTGTAATTCAGTTTATAATACACATTTTTTTCGATCTACATAATTTCTGTCTGTTAAATGCTAGTCAGTTCAACTTGATGACAACGAATGTCACTTTGTTTCACACGTCCTCGCCTTCTTCACTGCATCCGACGGCATTGTTGATGAAAATCTCACTGAACATTTCTTCAACGACGACGTCCAGGCTGCTGAGACCCGGTACTTCTACGGCTTCCAAATCATGATGGAGAACCTTAGTTGAGGTTTGTCATTGATACTCTGATTGTACACTCATCTTTCAAATAAATCATTCATAGCGTATCTTAACCACCTACACCTCGTGAATTTGCGTCATTTGGTTCTGTGAGTCCACCACGGCCGACTCGCAGCAATGCCCAGTGGACATACTAACTTTCCCTCTACTTTGAGGGTTACTATGGCACCCCTGGTTCGGCATTAGCAATGTCGCAGCGAGGCAGCACTTCGTAATGTTGCATCTTATCGTCATCGAGTCATAGGTAAGCTTTTGAAAAAAAAATATCAATACTAATTCTATAGGCAGCCTGCCCCTCTCGTCAATGAGCTTGCAAGTTTGTCACTGACAGAACGGAAAGTACCACATTCACTTGCTGATGGCCGCATAATATCACCAACTACAAGTACATTGGAGGCTGTCACAGAATGTTTGCAGCCAGCGCATTGCAAGCGCACATCCTCACCTGCCCGTGAAGCTTATATATTCTGGTATGGTTTCCTAGATTACGTGTCAAACACTCCTGGTATGTTATATAATTTGATGCTTGTTTGCGGAAGCTTTGGGAGCCGATCTGTTTCGGAACAGTAACAGGGCACTCACACTCACTCACCGGCCATACAGCTGATTTTAGTTGTAAACGAAGCATAATGCTTCGTCCATGTACGAGAACCATAAACCGGACGCGATCCGTCATGCTAAGATTGCGCATCCTTCGAGCTAGGAGCAACCGACTGAAGCTCTGCACCATTCCTAAACTTGCGTACGCTGTACTTGGACAATAATTCTCGACACTCTCGTAAAAGCGGAACGTCTTGTAAACTAGAGAATCAGAGAGGTGTAAATGGCTGGCGATTGGATAAGTTAGAATCTGGAACGCACAAAGGGACATGAGTTTGTTTTGTCGAACGAAGAGGTTGAACTGACTCGGAACGTACATGGATATTCAGAGGAGTGAGCAGCGGCCCGCGGGCGCAGTGTTGGGAGGGAGGAGACGCCGCTTTAGCCAACAAATAGCTATTGGAACTAACGCCATCACGAGGCTGAGATCGATGCTCGTACCCTGAAGTGACGCAACTTTTGGGAACCGAGAATTTTCGGACGGATAATGGGGAATCATTAATCAGTTTGGTCACGCTGCTTCTAGTACTGCCCCAATTGTTTGAAATGGGGATGCGGCGGGGCAGGGGAATGTACGAGAACAATATTTAAACCGGACGCGACCCGAGGAATGATTAGGTCAATAATGTATGTCAGTGGCACGTGCAGCGGTCCTACAGTAATTTGAAAGCATTCGACTTACCTCCATGAAAGAACGACTAGTGCCCAAGACCAGACTCAGATAGAGCGTGATGCTGACTTTGGCCTATCTGAGGCTAGTAATGGAACTTTCCGAGTCAACCAGGTATAAAGGTCGCAGCCTATCCTCAAGCTGCAGTCAGTTTCTTCAGTTTCCATCAACAACCTTCTCTCAATCAATACTCACAGAATCTTCAATCAACCATGAGCACCATGATCGACTCCGGACTTTACAACATCAACAATGTCCAGTATTCAAACCGGTACATCGTCATGTCAGGAAACAATGAGTTTGTCGGCCACGACGTTCCTGATACAGTACGCGTGCATCATTTCAGCGATGTTCTTCTCGTGCTAATTCGCGCCCGCAGTTTTATGTCGATGTCGTGGATAAGGTTTCGCATCTTGCGACTCTGAAAGACACTAAGACAGGCTTGTACCTTACGCTGGACCCGCAGGTCGGTCTATTTGATGTTGACAGATGCGAGATTGCTGATAGCGTAAAATCGTAGGACCACAAAGTCGTAGGCAAAATGGAGCCCCAGATTCTCCAGTTGTCCACTGAGGACGGCGAGATGTTTATGTGAGTGCAGTCTTTGGTCCCAATCGCATTGAGAACTCACTTGTGACCTTGATCCACAGTATCCATCCACAGGACGTAAACGAGGTGGCCTATCTCAAAGACGACGGAAACTGGTCCTGGGTTTGTTTTCATTGCTGACCTTTTATGGCTTTATTTATGACGAGCGTCGCTCCAGATCTACGTTGGGCCGGCTCCCGCCAGCGGTTACGCAAAGTACTGGAGGTTCTGCAAGGCGGATTAGGTGTTTCGAAATGCAAGGAGACCTCAGTAGTAACTGCGAGCTGCTGTTTCTCAGACCCGTCTGTTGGAGAATGTCTGTATGATTAGCTTTGCAGTCGTGATGTATGCCAAAGATGTTTGTGTTTGTGACTTTCTGTGGGATGTCCGAGTGTTCGGGAATCGCTTGAGTCAGAGTCACGGTTGTACCACCAACTGGCACCTTTACCAAATTATGCCCATATTGTAGTTACATTGAGTTGTTGCTACCGTCGACAACAGATGTTGGAGGAGTTCGGTGCTGATACTAACTTGAGCGGTTGACAGTTGGAGGTTCTGATCAACCGGTCAGCGCTTCAACCTTGGATTCCCGCCCAGCTGTATTTTTGTCACCAATAGCTGTACATAGTAAAAACCTACATAGTTGTTGTGTTATAAAAAAACTGGTCGAAACATTTTGCAACTCTGGGCCAAAGATAGTAGTCCGTCAGAGCGATTCGGTCACAATGTCATTACGAGACGATTTGAAGTTCGAAAATCGTGTGAAAATCGCCTGTCACTTTGAACACACCACAGCTGCAGCTGCAGCTGCGAGAACGGATTTTCAACGCGATTCTCATTAGGTTCATAAACTTATCTATGTATGTTACCTTACAGGTGAATATACTTGCAATCATCATATAAATTCCGTTTGGGACACACCAACGACACGGACTACTCAAGATGCCACAACGAACGCAAACGTCGCAAAGGCAAGTGCAAGTACAAAACCTAATCATGTTTGCATTGCAAGTAAAGAAACAACGAGCTCAAATCCGCCTGCGTTGCCGACGGAGGCCCGAAAGTCTTACAGGACATGAGTTCAACAGCTCAGATGCTGTTCTTGAGAATGGACACTCGTCCTTTTCAGACTTGGACCTCAATACTAGTATATCCATGAGTTCCGACTCGAGTTCCTCCACCACTGGCTCCGAGTCAGACACCAATGAACCTTCGGACGACTCGTTTCTATACTCAGATACATCCAGTCTCGGGATGTGCGTGATCTCGTCTTTCAAGCTTCTTAGGGCGGTACCATGGCCATGTTCCGCTCTCAACTGGTGTGTTATCTGGTCTTTCGAACTTCTTAGGCGACGCTGATATGCCATAGCCATATTCTGCTTTCAGGATGTGCGTCTTTCAAGTTTCTTAGGGCGACGCTAATGGTACTACGACCATGTCGCACTCCCGATTGGTGCGTGATCTCGTCTTTCAAGGTTCCTAGGCAACGCTGATGGTGCCACGACCATGTTCTGCTCTGAGTTGGTGCGTGATCTGGTCTCTCATTTTCCAAGTTTCTCAGGTGACGTTGATGGTGCTACAGCCATGTTCCGCCCTCAGTTTATACGTGGTCTTCATCCATTGGTGCAAGGTGCTGTGAGTTTGTTCCTGTCTATGATATGGGCACTTATGGTTGTCTTCTCTCTCTGTATGCGTGGCTCCACTTACAGTTTCATCTCCCAAGGGTCATATGTAATGCCAGCAACACACCGCGTGTTATTCTCGGATTCCTCTCGCTTTCTTAACATCAACACACGCCTTTTCACACCTCAATCTGACAATCTGTGTCAACAAACCTATCTATACACTATGGTCTGTCCTTTCTGTTGCGAAGTTCCTCCTCCAGCGCATTTGCCAAAATCACATTTGTAACCAGACGCTATTCCAAGTCAAATAAATATGTTGTATTCAGACACAAATCGGAGATGAGAAACATGGAATCCTGATGCAATTCTGATGTTGGTTTAGGTCCTGGTGTTTCTGTGCACCTCCCTAATCTCGAGTTTTCCAGTGCCGGATAACGGTCTGAATTGAGGATCTCTCATGGGTCCAACACCTTGGAATTTGTGTCATTTGCTACGTCTGTTTATATACTGTTTACATCAATCACAGGTTGGCCAACACTGCGTCAGCACCAGAAACAGTCACACCGCGGGCAGGCTCCACCTATGTAGACCAATCATCAGGATCTCCATTATTATTGTGTTCACAGGAAATAGACGAACCTCGACGTATTTGACAACCAAGTCATCTATGATCATGGCGTATCGTGAAGTACGGACTCCAAAACCAAGGCTGGAGAGGTCGATAGTTAATCCCAGGCTGCCTGACCACACAGCATTGGGGTCAGAAAGGGTGATTATCTACGGATATGAATTCTTCATTTGCGCCTGGAATGACCTGGTAGTATGGTCGATATACCTTGTCTGTTAGCCCTTCAACACGTCCCCACCCGCTCATGACGAACGGGTCGTTGGCAGCGATGACAGCGATGACATCGACACCCTTGGCTTTGAACTCGTGGTATTTGGCAAGGTAGGGCGGGAGGTGGTTGACGTGACAGGTTGGCTAAAAAAATGAGGTGAGTTTTGATGATTGGAATGGACTTGGGAATACACACGGTGAAAGCACCAGGCACCGAGAAGAGCACAACCTTCTTGCCTTTCCAACTGTCAGTAGAGAGGATGGTGGCTTGTGATCATTCTGATAAGCCTTATTCTATAGGCACTGGCAGGAAATAGACGCACGAATACCACAAACCGACTGTGGGTAACCAGGTATGTTACTAGTAATAACAACTTGTTAATGTTAGAATATGACTCACGTGATCAGCTAGCTCTTCAGTGAAAGGGATGGTATTGAATCTGCCCTTGGGGATAGTATCACCGACAGAAATCTTCAGAGATGCCATACGTGAGTTGACTTAGAGTATCAAGCAAATAATTCAGCACTTGAATCGATGAAGGCAACGTGTTACGTGGACCGTGGTTGACTTCATCGCGATCACCTATAGGTGTGCAATTTCGCGGGGTTCAGAACACGGTTGATCTATTTCCACGTCTTTGTGACAATGTGACACGTTGATGTTTATACTGCAGTAACCAAGAGGTGAAAACCTGTGAGAATATGTGGACGAAACCCGGGAACTTCAGCTGGTTTTCTCTACAATGTTATAGGTACCCAGACATCAGAGTAGGGGAGTTGTGCGCCATTATGTAGCTAGTAGACCCCGTTTGGTACTGATTCACCCGATTTCACGGTTAATCTGTATGCTACATACTAAGTAGGTTGATAACCACTTTGCGACGTCGCTCAGATGTAATGCTGGCATTTTCATTACATAAATGTCCAGTGGTTAGGCTTGCCAGTACTTGTGTCGGGACAACATTTACTTCCGTCACGTATTGATCTTATAGGAGAAAGAACGTATACGATGAAGGTATCGCTTTATCAACAAGCATCGCCCGTCTTACGCAGCTATATGATACGGGTTCACAGGTAGACCGGGTCGTTGATAATTGTTATTTTACGTCAAAATGCCAAATGATCCATTTTGGCACAGGGACCTCTAAAGACCAAGCGCCGAATAACGCCTGTCTTCGGAACCTCTCGACCGACCACGATGCTTAGAAGTGCAACTGTGAAGATCGCTCATAGCTCGACAATCCCTGTTCCTGCGCTGATAGTCGGAAACGAGGAGCTTAGGCCTCTACAAGATTTGATTGCAGCAGAAAAGATGGTGTTGGCTTCGTGAGTCCACCTCATGTTTGACACAGCATTATCAGTGAAACCTCGAGGCAGACTACAAAGGTTGAGTTCGGACTTTTCGAAAGCTGCTGATGCCATGAGGACATGGGCGAACTCTGAAGGAGACGATCTTTCGGTAAGTCTTGGCCTTGTCTCGAGATAAACTCAATTTCGAACGGGGGTTCAGGACATATTGAATTCATCCAGAACACTCCTGG
This sequence comes from Suillus spraguei, assembly GCA_016800925.1. Classification (NCBI taxonomy): domain Eukaryota; kingdom Fungi; phylum Basidiomycota; class Agaricomycetes; order Boletales; family Suillaceae; genus Suillus; species Suillus spraguei. Next base: position 42,288 of record JABCPU010000121.1, read on the forward strand.
CACACTTCTCCGGGGCGCTCAGCCGCTACAGCTCTATTCAGAATATCGTTCGAGACAACATGAAGGCCGTGCGTACGCGTGAAGAATTCCTTGACGACCTTCAACGGCGCCGGCGGCGTACTGCAGCCACCGTAGAGAGCATCAAGAAAAAGCTTCCGCGGATGAACCAGGAGACCAAGGCGTTCAGTACACAGATGGATGCACTGAACACTTCATGTGAAAACATGCGAAATTTGGATGCAACAATCGCGCACGAACGATCGACGATCGACGCTTTCAAACGTAAATGCACAAAAAACTGGCTGACACTGAAGTTTGGAGGCCTTGCAGAGTGCTGTGAAAAGGGCATGGTGTGTTCTGCACCTCATTCAGGTCATGACTTCCTGATATATATCTGAACAGATTGTAGGGGAGATCGGGAAGCGAATGGTAGTCGTGGGTAATGCCTTATTATTTCCCAGTGTTCAGTTCTCTAAGAGGAGCCCAGGAACTTTCGGAGTCGCCCAGACATCCGTATGTAGGACACGAGCACATGACCTCGTTATTGTCTGAAGCACAGCACCACATTGTGCAAGTCGTATTTTCTGGAACGCCATCCGGTTACGGGACGCACGAAACACCGTGCTCACCGATTTCTTCCAGAAGTCGTCCGAATCGCCTCAAAGATCTTCCAGAAATTCGTGACGAGCCCTTTGCCGACGGTTATCTCCCCTCTAACAGCAACCAATCCTCAATCGACAATGATATGGTTTCACCACCTGTGCACATCGTACGTTCTTCTGATCAATCTTATCAGAAGCTCATGGAAATTTTGATGATAGCCTTCGGGAATTGGCTCGTCGAGTTCCACACCAGACTACGGCTGCCAGGCAGAGTTATCTGCATCACGTTCTGAGTTATTTTCAGCTCCGTCTAACTATAGAAGGACAAAAGGGAAGTCTGGAAATAGAAGCTCCATCTTGACACGGAGCATATCAGGCTTTAGACTTGATAGTATCGCGGAAGGTGATGAGCCTTCACCATTTATTTCCAGTGATATTGGGGGCGCACGGTCTTGTCTGAACCCAATCGGCCTGCGTACATCAAGTCTAGAAATCACTTCATCGTCAAGCGGCGGTAATTATGAAGAAGTATTACCTGGGCAGTGCCCGAGATGAGTCTGAGGTGCGTCACTTACGGCTTCATTGTTTGAGTGAAACGTTGAATATTCGTGTCTGTAGTGAAATGCTCTTATTCTTAATGCTTATCATGCTAGCATGCGATTTCATGACATCGAGGTTCATTACTGTTGGTTAGATACCTTCACAAATCTTCGCGTCAGCCATCAAGTTACATAACGACGGTTAACGTTGACATCTCTATTCTTATCACTTTTGAAGTTCTGTACATAACAGATATTTCATGAGCGAAAGGAAAAATTCCAGTGTTTGACAGGCACCCTTGCCAAGCGGAGGTCGTCACGCACGTGTTACTTCGTGACCGGGAGGTTAACTTTGTGGTGCATTGCTCTACTTTACACTGGTTATCTGACGTCCTTCGATTGGTGGGTTATATCGGGACTTGGAGAAGCGGGCTGCTCTCGAACTATAGAGAAGTATTACCGACCCCTGGTACAGGAATTGACAAATGTGTTCCGATCAAGTCGATGGCACATGTTGATATCCTAGGGGAATGTCAATCCTCGGAACTCGAGCCGTGGTTCGGCGTCCCGTCAGACTCGGAAGCTGGCGCTATGATAGCTGTAATGAGTTCATGGCGTCTAGAGGCTATTTCATGCGAGCGTCATTTCGCAGGGTCAATGAACCGTAGGATTGTTTATCGTGGCGCTCGTGACTTCTCGAGCGCGTGTTCAACTGATGATCACCCACAGCACAACGGTATCAATACTCAATGTCTGCAGTCTCCGAGTGTGTCGCACTTCAGTGGTCTGGAAAGTACTCCAAACTCTGCAGTGTGTATGTAATTGCAATTTGTGGCTTACCTGGATCGTGAGTACATTAGTATTATGAGATGCTTTCGTCATTTGATATAGCCGTAGCACAGCAGTCCATCGGTCAACCGGTACGCAGCTTGCTCGCGCTCTATATTTTGGTCAGGCGGTACCTAGGGGCCCGTATAAGTTCATTCTTGTTTCGATGCGGGCTCGGTTATTGGTACCCCGAGAGCCTTTCTCACGGATTCACATCGGATTCAGTTAAACTGCCTAGTCTGACAACCTTGAATTATTAACTTTATCAGCATCGCAGCCTCCGGCGTTTTCGGGAGTAGTCATTCCTGTAATGCTCCCGGCATGAGCTTGCCATTCAGCCGACCGTTCACGTTTTCTGTAAGCGCACATTCAAGGTATAAAAGCATGGACCCGGCAGATAACATAGGCATCCAAAAAACTCACAATGATCTCTCAAGCATTCACTGTTCGCTCTGATAGCATCGCTCGTCATTTCGAAACGGTCTTCCTCTTTACCAAGAATGATATCAGAACCACTCTGATACCTGTTGTATGTGATAACTATTGAACGTCTTGTCCCCTTGTTCAATGACACTTTTCAGACCATATTTGCATTATCTGCGACTCCCAAATATGACACCACCCACGCTTGGAATGCTCCTTTGTGGATATGGTTGCACCTATTGCAGTTTAACATTGCAAACCAGATCCAGGATCCGGAGGAGGACCGCAAGAACAAGCCCTCCCGTCCGATACCTGCTGGTCGCATTTCTGTCGACAGCGCAGCTGATATGCGCTGGGTGATGATCCCAGTCTGCTTGATGCTATCGTTGTGGTACGGCACTCAAGCTCTGTTTGCCAGCACTGTGTTTGCAGTGTTGACGATCTGGTACAACGAACTTGACGGTGATAAAATGGGATTGTCGAAGAATATACTCACAGCCATCCTCTATGGGTGTCTTGAGGTCGGAGGAACCGTTGCTGCTGGTAAATCTATTCAATTGTAAAGAATGTATTATTTTGCTGATCACAGGTACAGGTTCTCACGCAAACGCATACATTGATAAAGCTGGTGCTTTGGCGGTCGCACTTAGCTCGACAGCTTTTGCGACTACGCTTCATGCACAAGACTTCAAGGATGAAGTGGGCGACCGCCTCACTGGCAGGCGCACACTGCCCACAATGTTCCCTAAAGCTGCACGTTTTTCGATGATGGTCGGCCTTCCCCTCTGGTCGCTTGGCTTGAGCCGCATCTGGAAGCTTGACGCGCTCTTTACTATTGCATTTGTAGCTTATGGCGCATTTGTGGGGACCCGGTTCGTGAGGCACGACACGGTAGGGGCCGATAAGCAGTCCTGCAAATATTATAGCGTGAGTGGAAACATAATTTGAGAGTACCGAGATGAAGCTAATAATGGGCTCATACCAGCTGTGGTACTCGCTCGGCCATCTACTTCCGGGCTACTGGCGTTTCTTCTATGGTGTTTGAGTATCTAGAGTTGAAAACCGCATTTGTCTTGTTCTTAACTATCCAAGTGTAAAATAATACAGAATACAGAATGCCAGTTCGCGCCGCTCGCCTCCTTCACGTAATAGACACGTTGGTTGACTTGGCAGTCCGCTCGGCATTTCGAGGGCTTCGTATATTCAAGCTTGTCTTTGCACGGAGATGTCAAATTCCCGGTCGGTTCGGAAACGAGTGTTTAGTACCATGGTGAGCGGGTCATGTGCTGAAGGCCAGATCTGAGATCTGAAGCTTCCTATCCCCCACCAACACCGCCCCTCAACCGTCGACTACCGTCCCGGTAGGTCATCATGATAATTATCATGAGCAGCTGGCCGGTCATCGAACACGATTGCAGTCGTGCCTCAGAGCTTGTAACCCCACTGACAATGGTTATATGGGCTCAGTAGTATCATCCTAAACAAACCGAAATGGCGGTTGGGGTAGCGGTAGCCGAAATTTCGCAGGTTTGAAACCACTGCTATCCCTGCCAACTAGCGTCCCCTACATAGCTAACAGACCATTATCCTAGGGGACGGGTGACTACAGCGTGTGCTAAGGACGTGGCCCGCCTCGTGATGCTCTGCTGGAATCTGGATGCTCCTGGGCTTTGTCTTGTAATAAGAGGCTAACGAGGGCGGGGGAAAAGGGTCTATAAGAACAAGGTACGATCTCAGTCTCTCTCGAAGAACTCTATTAACATGCGTAATACCTATAAGAACAAGGTACGCTATTGCTTTCGTCAGATAACGCTGACGGTACGAGAATCTACAGACTCACATCTCAGTCTCTCAAAGAACTGAGATGTTTCTACGCTACGACGCTGGACTTTATAGTAAGTGAAAATTTTGACATAACTCGTTGACATATATTGTAAAGGCTCGGCCGACGTCAGCGCACCGCACCTCACTGGCCTATTATGGCTTGCGCTCGAACCACGTTCCTCAGCTTCTCCCCCTCGTGCCTTGCTTCTCGGATTCTTCGGCTATTGTCTTCTCTTCTCTCTCTGGTTCGTCAGAACTTTGTAAGTTCCAAACAGTTCGCTATGAGGCGGCTTCGTGCTGCGAGTGTGACACACTAGGCTTTGCGGTCGTCCCGGCCTCTTCCTTTATTGGGTTTGGCCTCCAATAATTCGTGCCACATTTCAAGTTTACAACTGCACTGCTGTGGGTACGACATCGCCTGTATACTCGGCACACCTCTCACCCAACTGGGTCTGTGCATGCTAAGACATATCTTGTTACTGAAGTATTTCGTATTTCGCCACAATCCACCTTCCAAACTCCAAGCGCGTATACAGCGCTCCCAAAGGCTCCCACTTCAAAATCCCAGCTGCCCATTCTGCTCCTACCCACCCTTCCCCATTGCCGCTCACATTCCCCACTTCCCGACGCATGCTGACCTTGGCATCGTTTGACTTTTTTGGGTCTGAGCTGGTATTCACCCAGGGCTCGTTATGTCATGGTAGCTTTGGCATACTACAATCATTCTAATACACGACCATCTGGACACTTCGTCGTTAAGAACGTTGAGGTTTGAACGCCCTGGAGTGACAAGACTGTCGTCAATTAGAATTTCATTCACTATCACTCATGCAATCGAGCTCTACGAGACTGGTATGTCTCTTTACCATCTACCACAATTTCAGGAACTTCCTCATTCTGTAAAATTACGAATCACCATTAACGAGAAAAAAAAAGACAAGCTCCTTTTCATCAATTGACTCAAGGTCAGTACCTCGACTGTGTATGTTTTCAATCTGTCTCCTTTCGTCCTAACATAATTAGATGTTGTACACTGTTCGTCCATAGGCGATGTTACAGTCATCTGTCACGCATTCTCAGCATCGCAACGCCACTCAGATGCGCCGTTCAACTGCGACCCACTACCCAATGCTCTTCCTCAGCACCATTGAAGTAAGTACCTTAATTGTCTACATTATCGCAATGCTGAAGCTACTCTCGACATGCTTTAAGCTTGGAGCTGCCTTCACCTGGTGTGCAGGACGAGACGGACAACCAAAAACTTACTATCCTCCTCCTACCGCTCCGCCGGAACCTGTGGGGTCATCAGTAGCGCCCTTTCAAAGAAGGGAACGTATTTTATTTTACAACAAACATGAACCTTGCTACAAATTCACGAATTCCTCGTCGCACGACGTAGTCTACGCTGGGCTTCTTGGCACTGGTGATATTGAGCTAGTCGAGGTAAAATTGGGTGACTATGGGGATTTCTTCTGATCTCTGATCTCGTGGATAGGACTCCCCTATTCATTCACGAAGTACTGAAAATCCATAATCAGCCGACGTGAAGGGCGCGACGACAAACTAAATGGGGTGCCCGGGATCAAGGGTGACACATCCCAATTTTTGTTGCAAGACCTGACATCGCTGGTTATTGCGGCGGTGCCCCAACCTCCTGGCCAAGCATCGCAACGTCGTTACGCCGTTTCCGTGAGCATCGGAAGCGACCCGCCCTCAGCAATACTACCTCAACGTTGAACCTCAATTCCGATGTCACAGCGTTTCTCCATTGTTCCCAAAGGGGCAGTCAGCGTCTCCTGTTGACATCGGGCATGTGAAGTTCGTTGATGCTGCTCTTGACTTCATGCTTCTCTAACTTTTTCCGGCAGAAACCGAAATACCAACACTATTCTTACTGTGGTAGGACATGATGCGCTACACAAGCGGCGATCATGTGCAACGCTCGTTTTGGGGTTCGTCATTTAGGCATTGTGAAGTAGTGTAATAGGCACTCATCAAGCGAAATGCACAGACAATGAGAGAACAGAGAGAAGAGCCTGATAATGGCATCGGTTCGACGAGGAAAATAATACAAAGCCTCAAATGACACAAGTACCTGCCGTAGGGTAAGACAAAACCACTATCAGTAAGAGAGATAACAAATCTGTAATGCATTAGAACAAGTTGGTCCGTGCGTGAGGGAGTACATCGGCGTATGTTCAGTACAGTAAAGTGGCCGTGAGTTACAGAATACAACGACCTAACCGTGATAAGTGGGATTTTGGGCCTTTCGGTAGATTTGATACGTTGAGTTAGGTATAGTATCTAGAAGGAGTGGGCCGCCGCTGTTGATTACGGTGAAGACCGTCTATCTATCCTAGTTCTAAATGTTGACTAATATCAAAATTCTGGCGCATCTTTGGTAAAGACGAAAATTTACACGTCAATGTGTTTGGGACTGGCACGAGCGCTGTTACGATTCAGGGGCATTAGTATGATTACTATTAAGTTGTAATATTTATGGAATATGAAGCTTCAGATCCCAGATCTGGTGACCTTTAGCACATCTAGACACTGAAATCCACCCACCATGAGACCTGATAAGTCGTTTCCGAATCGACTAGGAATTTAGCGTCTCCATGCAAAGACGATATTGGAGCCAGGAGGAGCATGAACATATATATTACATGCGTTATAATATTTTGTACCCTCAAAATGCCGAGCGGATCGCAACGTGAGTATTCTGTGATCGTAATTACGAGACAAAGTGGACTAGGATACACGTTATGGCCTAAGGTAGTAGTAGACTAGTAGTGAAACTCCCAAACCGCTGGTGTGCTTCGGGAGTTCTACGCAATCTATATTTTCCATTATGCCATATATAGCAGGTACTAATTTTCACAGTAGTACTAGTAGAGTCGGAGTAACGTTAGTCGTCCCCACAACAGCTGGACTTGAATTGCACTATCTTTATTATTTTTATCGCAATAATCACGCTAAGTCCAGCTGTTCACACAACGTTCATTTTGTCTTGCAGCTGGGATCAGACTCGATGATCAGGAAATTGATGAGTCCAGCAGTGGGGACTACGGATATAATTCTGCTCATGCTAAATGTGGCATTATATACTGCGAGACATTTGAGAGATTGCCAGATTAAGGTATGTCGCCACATAGTCAGCTTCGATCTTTACGTGATAGTCATGGGGAATACTACATCTAGTCCATTTTCAGCGTTCGAACCAAGTGCCCCTGGCACTGGGATCTTGATCATGACACGTACGGACATGTCCGGTAGGTGCTTATTTGTACAAGTCGCATTGCATGCCAATGCGACCCTCGAGGTGCACCGCATCTGAAGTTCAATTTCGCCTGATGTGCTGTGTGTTTGTGTCTGTCTGTCTGTTTCACGATGATATGAAAAATTCTGACCATACCATTTTTATTTGCTGTGGTGACAGTTTCAGGATAACATGAGAATTGTGACCACCTTCACGTCATTTTTTGTGGGGAGTCTACGACAGGAAAAACATCGACCACCTCCTGTATCTGTCCTGCACCGTAATGGCGATGCTTGGCTTTGTTTCACCGTTCTAAGAAAGCATCATGGACAGTGGGTCCATTACTGAAGCGAAACATCTTGGCCACCTCCCTGGCATTTTGTTCTATTACCGGCAAGCATTGAATTGTACAAAAAAGGCCCACATGTTGCACGCACGCACATAATCGTCACCCCTTTCAGTGATAGCTTGGACTCGCATGCAGAGCAATTCCTGAGAAGATGATCCTTTTATCTGTTGTCACGTAATGCAAAGCAGGAGGTACGCTCTCCGCTTCCTCCGCTGAAACGGTTTCCCCCTTTGAATTATTCCTTTGTTCACGTTTTGAGTCAAGTTAGTGCAGCTTAGCTAACCTCGTTCGGTGAAGGACACGCTTGCACTGGCACTAAATCGAGGTAAATCGCATTACAATATTTGATGTTCGTTTCTCAGATTAAGAGGGTCCGAACCAGACGGCCGATAACTGTCACCGCCGCATATTTCAACGAGATTCCGGCTGTGCTCGGCCAAAATTGACATGGTGTGTTTGGTGCCCTTTCTGACACGTTTATGATTTCGATGAGCGGCCCTTTCGGGACCACGGAAGGCCCTATTTGAGATCGTAGTACATATTTTCTGAAATATATGTGTGGACATTCTACTCACGATGACACCGTATCAGATGCACCGGTGTACCTTATTCGTTTCATAAGTTACTAGCATACCCGTTTCAATGATACACGTCTGAATAGCCCTTCTAATATAGAAACGTCAATTCCAGGCTATTTAACTAGTTCAAAACGAACAAATAATCAAATCATGTTGTCCCAAGCCTTAGACAGTGGTCGCCGTATCAGCGGGCATATCGTGACACTGTTTTTGTTCACAAAGTCTGACGTCTTGACCACTCTGTTGCCCGTCGTGAGTATCCCAAAAATCGGTCGTATGTTCACTGACACGTCCTTGTGCATCAGACTCTGTTTGCCTTGGCGAATGCTTCCCATCTCAACGCACCCCGGATTCTGAATATCATAATTTGGATATGGATCCACCTCTTGAAATTTGATATATCTAATCAGATTCAGGATCCAGAGGAGGACAAACGAAATAAGCCCGATCGCCCTCTCCCCGCTGGTCGTATAACCACCCAGAATGCGGCGGACGTGCGCTGGCTGCTGGTTCCCGTCTGCCTGATATTTTCCGCGATATATGGCAGACAGACTCTCGCCTATAGCTGCTGTTTTGAAGCCCTCAGTATGTGGTATAATGAGTTTGGAGGCCACAAAGCTGGTCTCTCGAAAAACTTGTTGACGGCCATTGGATATACGTGCCTGGAAGCAGGTGCAACTATTATTGCAGGTACGTGGACTGTCCCACCTACAGCACGCTTTGCTGTTGACCCAGTCCGTATCTTGATAACCAGGGTCCAGCCCGTGCCTCGATAGTATCAGTGGGCGTGCAGTTGCTTTGAACTGTGCAGTATTCGCAACGACACTTCATGCACAGGATTTCAAGGATGAGGAAGGGGATCGCTTTATAGGAAGACGTACCCTCGTCACTCTGTTTCCTACCTTTGCACGTGTCTCAATGGTGATTGGCGTCCCCCTTTGGTCATTCTTCCTCAGCAGACTATGGAGTGTAGATTTGACCTGTTCTGTTGTCTTCATGGCATATGGAATAGTTGTAGGGGGGAGATTCATGGTTTATAGGACTTCAAGCGCTGATAAACAATCCTGCAAACTGTACAGTGTCAGTGATCTCAGAGACTTGAAATTTCATCTTTACTAACTCTTGGCTTTAGCTTTGGTTTGCCATTGCGCACTTGCTCCCTGGCTATTGGCGATTTTTCTGTAGCACTTGAAGCTACTTCGACTCGGAAGCACCAACTGAAAGTACCAATGAACGAATGTTAACGATTATTAATTGGAAATGAATTACTATTTTTAAACTATTACGTAATGTTAAGATGTGCCGCACAGCGGCTGCGGCACGCAGCGGCTTGCCCGGACATTCAACGACGCTCATCAACAACTTGCTGCATGCTGCAGGTAATATGGGACTTCTCCCGGACTTGAACCACGGACGAGGTGCAGGCTCTGGCTTGCCACCTCCTGTTCTTATCCTTGCCGGAGTATCGACCGTGGTAGCAGTGACTGTCAGTGGATTGTCGATATGGCTGCAGCTAAGAAACTACAGGAAGCCCCTCCTACAAAGGTAATTCCACTTATGAGGGCCAATTTATAATGACTACTGCTAAGCCATAATATTTTCAGGATGGTCGTCCGAATTATGCTCATGGTCCCGATCTATGCCTTGTCATCCCTAATTTCCCTTTTCTCGCTGGACGCAGCGTTCTTCATTGATGTGATACGAGATGTGTACGAGGTGCGTACTATCTATGCACGAGTATCTTTCTTAACTTTGAAAACCAATTTAGGCTTTCGTCATTTATTGCTTCTTCGTTCTTCTGCTTGATTATTTGGGTGGCGAGCGTTCGCTTCTCATTCGACTCCATGGACGACCACCTATCCCAGCCATATTTCCTGTCAAACTTTGGCGAAACGAAGTGGATGTTAGCGATCCATACACCTTTCTCTTCATTAAACGAGGCATTCTGCGTCAGTACTCGTTGTCTTTTTAATGGTCGTGCTGACCCGTCTCCACTGACAGAGTATGTGCAAGTCAAACCCGTTTTAGCAATTGCCAGCCTCATCATGAAAGCAACTGGAACCTATCACGAGGGTGATTTCCGGGCCCGATCTGGGTATCTGTACGTTTCAATCGTGTACAACGTGTCCATATGCCTTGCATTGTATTGCCTTGCAGTCTTCTGGATGTGTGTGAGCCATGATTTGAAGCCATTCCGGTGGGTCAACAGATATTTCCTTGGCTATCTAAAATTTATTGTTCCGTTTTTCTCAGCCCTGTACCAAAATTTCTTTGTGTTAAAGGAATTCTCTTCTTTTCATTCTGGCAATCCATTGTTGTCTCAACTCTCGTCGCGGCCGGCGCCATATCCAAACTTGGGCCATATACGGACAGCGAACACATATCCCTCGGACTCACTGACACTTTAATTTGCGTCGAGATGCCATTCTTCGCCATTGCGCACATGTATGCATTTTCTTATAGAGACTTTGTCAAATCATCACCATCTGCAAAAATCCACGTAGCACGGATGCGCATAGGGTATGCCGTTCGAGATGCATTCGGCCTGAAGGATCTTGCTGAGGACACCAAGGCAACTTTACGCGGAGAAGGTATCAATTATCGTGCGTTTGAGCCCAGCGAGGGCGGAATGCACATTGGGGCAGCTAGGGAGCGAAGGATACGTGCTGGCTTGCGCTATTCCGCGGGCGGAAAGCGGAAGTATTGGCTCCCGGAGGTGACGAGTGTAGGTGGCAACGATGACGATGTCGCCGCTCCACTACTCACGGAAGATGCGGAGAACGTTGTTCACTCTGCGGCCAACATGCGATATCATGGGCAACAGCAGACCATACGAATGCCCAGCGATGACGTGGACGTGGACGACGACGACGAATATGCACTGCACTTCAATGATGACCTGGCTACTGCGGATGATTCACACTATGAGCACGCGAAGAATTATGTCTTCGGCGACTACGCATATCCTGTTGTGGATGTCAGCTCTGAGGAAGCACGTTATGCGATGTGGGCTGAAGAAGAAAGAATTGTTAGAGAAGGAGTGCAGGTCAATATCCACAGAAATTTCATTGGTGGAAGCGGTAGCAGAGGCTATGGTGCAACGGGCACTCGGGCTGGTCAAATACGCAAGTGCGAGGACGGTAAGGACGAAGTGTTTGCTTCGGAAGAACGTGTGGTTACCTCTGAGGAAGGTGACCAGAACGCAGAAGTAAATGCATCGAGGAAGCTGAGGTGGTCAAATACCAGAAGTAATGGAGTTATATCACCACTGATCTCCGACTCGTTAAGCTCATCTGCAAGTGGATCGGGTTTAGGAAATCTGCGCTCCTCGGGATCACCATCCCGACATAATTCACAAATATCTCATGCATCACGCCCCAGACTGCTCTCTGGAAGCAATGTTAACGTTCGCGCATCTTCCCCATACCTTCATTCTTCGCCGTCACACTCGCGATCGAACCTTGCTACTCCATCACCCCGCTTACTTCCTTCTGGATTACATTCCCACCCATCCCCTTCTCGTCCTCCACTCGAGGAGCCAGATGCTGTAGACCTTATTGTGTCCATCGATACGCTCCCGGTGCCCTCAAGTTCGCATGCTTCTCTGCGCGCCACAGGCTTAAAACGTGTCTGGGATCAAAAAGGAGATATCCTTGTGGAATCCTCGGCTGGGTTAGAAGAACAAAATAACAAGTGGATGAACAACCGTCGCGTCGTCCCCAATGATGAAATCGACGAAGAGCATGATATGCAGAAGGATGAACCTAGTATTTCGGAGGGGCATGAGCCGGAGGAAGTAGTACGCCCCGAGACGCCCCCTCCATATGCTCAGGCTTGGACCTACGGAACCAAGAGTTCAGGGGAGGATGAACAGAATCCGTGGATGTGAAATCATGATCAAAGGACTCAGATACTCAAGATACCCCTCAAATACATAACTTATTCACGTTGTATAACTTTCATGTGGCTATCAAAGGATCTCTTTCGAAAGTTAGTTGCCGATGTTTGGTGAGATTTGTCTCGTGAGTCATGACGCGTGAAGCCTTTATATTATTGCTGCGGTCAAAGCTGCGGCCGTGATATAACAAACTGTGGCTATGCAAGTCCCATGCATTACTTCACACACAATCACAGCTCCCCTCTCTTCCGCGAGGCCGGGTTTATTCACAACTACCTAACGTAATTGTCACGACGGACCATGTTCAAGACGGCAGCAGCAAAAATTGCCCACAATTCAACGATCCCGGCACTTGCGGGTAATAGCGACCTCAGACAGTTTCAGGATCTCATTAATGCGGAGAAGGTTGTTCTGGTCTCGTGAGTGTGCTTTAGACATCACATATACGCCGTTAACGTTCTTGTCGCATTATTATTCAGAATTCAGAGACTGGGCGTTGATTTAACCAAGGCTGCGGAGTCCCTCAGAGCGTGGGGGGCTGGTGAGGGTGATGACCTCGTAGTGAGTGATGCTTTTGTCTGGGTGTACCTAGTGCAGTTGCATTTCACTCCATAACGTTCACGCAAAGCTTCATGGGATGCCTTGCATGTTCTGTGATGCTCAATGACGTGTAGACGAGCTCCTCGTCTTGTCATGTGGAGCCGAATATATGTAGCATATACCTGCATGACTCGACGGAGCATTTCATCCAAGACCGATGGCTCTATGTGCACCTGCCATATCATTATCCACCTTCTGACAAAGAGACTGTAGGATATCCTCGGTGCATCTAGTACTCTGCTTGTTAATTTCGCTGCGGCGCTGAGTGCGTACGCCAGCACACATCATGGAATCCGTGACACCATGAAGTCTGTACGCACACGCGAGGAAGCACTCGATGACCTACGGCGCCGACGACGGCGTGTTGGAGCCTCTGCAGACGGTGCTGAAAAGAAGCTCAATAAGATGAGCCCTGAACACAAAAACCTCACAGCGCAGACTGAGGTTCTCAATCGACTGCGTGAAGAAATGCGCGCAATAGATGGCGAGATTGTTCGCGAGGAAGCTGAGCTGGGCGATTTTAAAAGAAAATGTACGAAGAACTGGATGCAGGCCAAATTCGGAGGTCTTGCAGAATGCTGTGAAAAGGGTGTGGTAAATCGTTCCGTTCTTTTCGCTTACCCTCAGCCTCATTTTTTATTCAGATCGTCGGTGACATAGGCAAAGCCATCGTTGCAGTATGTTCTGGTATATGCTCGCAAGTCTCATTGTGACCATTAGCTGTAGGAAATTCCCGAAGACGTGACGCAACCAGGGCTTCCTCGAGCGTATTATAGTGCTCAACCACGTGTCAGCGCCCTTGTATCTGAGGCACAGCGCAGTATTGCGCGAGTGGCCTTTACGGCTGACACGTCTGGTCGCTTCGGCCACGGCGAGTATGAGTGTGCATCCTCGACTCAGACCTCGCCACAGATGCAGGCACGACAGTCATCATTGTCGGGTTCCCCCTATTTACCTGCTCCGCGGGTAGGAAGTGGACTTCACCTGAGTGGCTTTGGGAGTGAATCTCTGGTAGGACTTAACAAGCTCACCCGCACCAAAATATCTTATAATCTTGACATTCACAGTCTCCACAACCAAACCAGCGCACAGCATCCGCAGATGAGCTTGGCGTCTCTACACCGACCTCGACACACGCTAGTCATTTTGCCTCATTTCCTGCGAGGGGCCTAGCTTAGGCGTTCTGTCGCACGAGGGACCGATCCCCCCCTTCTCATATTCGCGGCAAGCAGATACAACTTGTGGTCCCTCAGCTATTCCCGCGAATGATACCTCTGGCTCTTTCACCAGCTCTATTGCCGACGCCCTCGCTCGCAGCGATTCCAACTCATTCAGCTTACACCGTAATGATACTTTGCCAAAGTATGAGCCGATCGTGCCTGGATCAGGTGCTCGATACACTGGTGTCAGAGACACGCGCAGAAGCAAGAGTCCAAGTTTGCCACCAGGAGCGGCTCCTGCTGCAATCCAGGCTTGGGATGGCGGTTTAGGCGCTGAAATCGAGGATCGGCATACTGTGAGCGAAAGCAACGACAACGCGATAAGCGTCGTGAGTGGAAATGAACAGGCGACGAGCGTTACTGGTCTGAGCGACAGACGGACATCACAGGAGTCGGTGGGTGGTATGCCGTATGACCGTGATGAAGAGGCCGAAGATTACCAGTCGAATGAAATTGCTTCGCAAAAGATGGACCGAAAAGTGAGGCCTGGGACAGTGGAGGATGAAACGGAGGTAGAACGTAGCAGACCTTCGCCCGAGACGACGGAAAGTCAGAGACGTATCCCACGTGTGCCTCCGCCCCCCGTAGATACTGAAGCACCAACTCCGCCAGAGCGTACCAGAGTTGTGTCCCCGCTTTCACAGCAGCCTAGCTCCCCTCTGCAAACTCAAGGAAAGGTCACTTGGAAGATAGCGGCGGAGACGACGAGCACGCACGCAATGCAGCGGCTGCACGTGAGGTCTCTCGTGAAATGGATGCCCTGGCATTCAGCACACCTGCGCCGGTGACGTATTCCACTCACCCAACTCAATCCCAACCCCCACCACAAGGTTCTTTCATGTCAGGGCAGGCTTACCCGCCTCAACCACACCAACAGCTACAAATCCATGCTCCTCAACAAGGGCCCAATCAAACCTCTCAGCCGCCCTCACCTCTTGCACCACCTAGTGCACCGTTTGCTCAACGTTCCATTTCGCCTCATCCTCATACCGGCGCTGACCCAATTGAATCGCGCCCTCTACCGAACATAGTTGCTTCGAGGAGTAGTTCGCCTCGTCCCACATCGCCTCGAATCCCACCATCTTCTCCGTCCTCTGCAGGTTACCCACGTCCGCCACCGTTTTCGTCTCCCCTCATGACGAAATCCACATCTTCACTGACCTCGGGTGCTCCCGGTGGTACACCGCGAATGATCTCAGCTGCTGCGTTCCGCAGGTCCGGTCGCAGTGGAAGTGAGTCTGGTTTGAGTCCGGGAGGGTACAGTGGGCCGGCAGATACCTCACCTCTATCCCTCCTCCGCCCTTCTGCGTCGCCTGCATCCTCAGTGTCAAGGAGGCCCGGGGCAATGCGAAGGTTGTCTGTAGTCAACCCAGACCCAGTCCAACCTGATGAAGACGAGTTCGATTATATATCAGCGTACACAGGAGGAGACGAGCCAAAGGGTACACAGGCCCAACAGAGTGGGGGATATGGACAGGGGAAGTATGTTAGTGACCTTGAAGCTCGATGATCAAGATGAAAACTTGTCTGTGTTTAAACTTCGGATTGTATTGTTCTGGATGCGAATGAACTGTTCACACTTGTATGTATGTGCTTTTTCTTTTACATTGTCCTACTGTTATGTTAATTTTGCGGTGATTTTTATTCACAATCAAATATGATTGTTGCAATGTGCGATCCAACCCTTTTAGCTATAGTCGGGCGGTGATCTAGCTGACTGCGATCAGGTGTGTTCGACGATCTGTAGTACTCCGCTTTAAGCCTTTCAAAGTTGCTAGAAGCAATTTTTCGTATAGAAGCTTTCAATGACAAGTGCCTCGTCGCCAAGTTCTGGTTGGCTTTGGGTGTGCCTAATCTCGGTCAAGGATCGCTCCGTCGTGCTGCCCTTTAGTTTGTGATGTCATGCTCATGGCAGCGGTCTGCAAACTAGGAGGGTGACATGTTCTACCCCCAGCCTTGTTGACTTGCAGCTCAGTACTTGGAATTCGGCAAGGCCAATAACCCCGCCACCTTGTCAAAATCTGTCCAATGAAAAGTTCAAAGGTTATAGATTCATCGATCATGGTTAGGTTGTATGAAATGGGGGATATTGTTTACAAAAGATGACAGACTCTCAGTACTACTACGACAATTGAACTGGAACAAAAGAAAAGAGAAACCATGGTTTCAAAATTGAACATTCTAAAATGAAGGCATGGAGAAGAAACACTAAATCATATCTAAATTCATATCTCGTGCTTATCGCAACGATAAACTGCATATTTCGATCAATCCAGAACGCACGTATCTTTCGGATAGAGCTCAGAGTTGGACATCACCAACCCACACTTCCCCACTGCGCTCGTTTGAACTGAGGAGACCGCCCGAGAGAACTACCCGGGTGTTACCTCCAGGAGTGGTGTAAGATGTCGAAGGGATCCAGCCACGGCCCTCTGGAGTTGAATCGCCTGTGAAATGAGTTCAGCCGACACGCGCGACGAATCGCGGACTGGGATTAACTCGCCTTCCAGAATCAATTTCTTCCACCTTAGGGCACCCTCGCACCACACCAGCGCCCAAGCATCGTCCCAGAATTGACCGGCACCTGCATGGCCCAAGCTGGAGGCTTCACGCTCGCCGTGGTATAGCAATGCGACTCCAGAGCCATCGGGCGTGGAAAGGGGGACGAGTCCGTGGACGGAGCGTGCCCCGGGATATCCCTGTTGCGGGTCGTCACAGGGTACGATGGTTGTCCAGGAGTCGGTGCTCGGTGTATAAATATCTAAAGGGGTGGTGTTGAGGTGGGGAGCTGGTGTCCGGCGAAACCTGAAAAGAGGAGATATTAGTTAATTTAGAAAGAAGGAAGGCTGATGCGATGATGAATATAAGGTGTTGACAAGGATAAAATAAACAAAAGTGTGGCGCATATGAGGATGATAATGAAGGTTGAGATGATGATGAATACTAAGCTGGTCACAAGGACAGAATAAACAAAAATCTGGCGCATATGAAGGGTAAAGAAAGAGCATGAATACTATCTGACTTTGTTTATTTAATGAGGTTACGAAGCGGGGATTACGAATGTCGTTGGTAGAGTGCATATCAGGCATAGAAGAACGACATACCGCCGAATCGAAGGATCACTTCCTCATCGGAGGAAGATGATGGAAGTTTTACAGAAGTGATGGCAGTTCCACCGCGAGCAGGATCGGGGGCATCTGCACAGCGAGACCACTGAGAAGATTGCAGATCATAAGAATGAAGAGTAGAGAGTCGACCAGAAGTAGGACAGCCCGCGTGGATGTACAACTTTCCCTACATACGAATCCCGATCAGTACGAGAATCGAATCTTTAGTAGGAGGAGAATGAATTGATGAAACGCTTAGGATGTAAGGCGCATTTTCGGAGACTCACATTAGCCATGACGGAAGCGTGGAAGCTTCTCGTGACGGGCTCATCGCCCATACCTTCCAGCTTTTCCCATATCACCTCATTTTGCAATATTTGCCCCTTCCATATGCCTGATTGCTTAGGGACTAGAGGCGTCATATCGACACCTCCCCTTCCGCCCCACATGTACAAATTTCCGCCATCAAACACCGCTGTCGCGCCCACCCGTGGTTCGGGCTTCGACGGTGCGGACAAGGTACGCCACAAGCCAGCATTATCTGCTACGGATTGTTGGGCGGCGTTGTTCAGATCAAATACGTGCACATCTCCATCCACAGGCTTCCGTGGCTGGAACTCGCCAGCATATAGTAGCAAGGTGCCTTTATTCGCGATAGCAGCACAGTGAGATGATCGTGCTTTAGTTGAGAGAGATGATAGGCATGTCCACCTGATCGACATTATGGGTGTAGGTTACTAGATCAGGAATTCCAGTGTCCTGTAAAGGGGAACAGTTACGGGGTAATAGTAAAAAGACAATGATGATAATCGTCGCAATGAATGCGACAATTAATGATAAGCGCGGACAGCACAGGCAGCTGACCTTTTCGACCGAGTTGTTCATGATATTATAATTAGCTGACAACTTCACAATTAGCCTATTATGTGACTCCCCTACAGGACAAGGATCATGACCTCCCGGGTTCTATCACATACTTGCACTCTGCGATGGTGGTCTGATAGGCTTCTGGAGGTTCCATAGTGTGCGTGATGAAATGAAGGGACTCGTTACAGTCTGCAGGTCGGATCTCAGGATCAGTTGTGAGTTCTCAGGTCAAGTGCCATTATCATCACTTTAACCGCGAGTACAAGGGACATTTATAAATGCAGCACAAGTGCAGACCTCCATCGGGATAAGAAGCGGCTGCCATAGGGCTTTCGTTTGATCTAATATGGGTAAGGTCTTTATTGTCTTGCATTTCCTGATCTATACCAAAAATACAATAAACACACACCCGGATTCGCCATATGGACCCGAGAACATTTACGGCATCAAAGGATGGGTATCGCTTGCTCACATCCACGACTCTTTTTGTTTAAGAGCCGTATGAATAACCCAAATCCCACAGCGACTCCTCCCTCATCCGCTGGGTCCTGGAGTCCCTTTGACAGACACTGCACTTACCTACTCTTTGTATCTACCTTCAAGTTTCTGTAGCGTCTGGCACCTACTACGATCCTCGCCCTATCTGTAGCACATCATACTTTAATACCCCAATCCATCATCACTTAGCATCCGTTATGGCATTACATACATACCCTCCCCCTGAACCTCGTACCATCCCACCTCCAACCAACAACACCCTATCGTTCAAGGAGCGTTCTGCACTAGTCCGCTCGACCAAGAAAATAGGACGTATGCTCGGCGATATTCCGCGTTTTATCGATGATATTGAAGACCGTGAGTTTATCGTTCTTTTCACTCACCTGCATGATGCTGATCTGAGGTACAGAGTTTGTCATGGTAACTCCTCCCGGAGCACCCACTCCAGCTGGACCCTCCAAAGAAGACACATGGAGGAGTCGTAAACCGACTCACCTTCCCCCGCTCATGAAGCTCTCTGGTAGCGTTGCCATGGACTCCAGCTCCCCAACTATGCCCCTTCATACTGCGCCTGCACGGCGCGCCAGCATCGTATCAACATCAACCTCCTCCAGCAAATCCTCTATTCAAGAACAACTTCTCACTCCATCCAAGGAGGCTGCGCACAAGCGCAGCAAAATGGAACGGCTCCGAAGGAGGCTAGGCGAAGAGGTTCCAATGGAAGCCGTTTTTCCATCCACCTCGGCCCCGAAGACAGCCGTCCCACATACCACGATGCCGGAACGCTCGCGTAATCATAACCACTCGCGGTCTGTACATCCTTCACATGAAGACACCGTCACATTCTCGATAGATCATCACACCGTCGTCCTGAAAACTTCCACACGAGCGAATCGTCCTCACTCACCTCATTCTCATCGTTCCTACCATTCGCAAAAATCCACACATCGCCCGCCGCCATTACCTATGACTGGGCTACCACCGTTGCCCAAGCCCAAACATCCCCTCGTCTCGGATGAAACCAGTCTATTGGGCGTAAGGGTGAAGGCAGCGGCAGGCTCTAAAATCGGCGGTGCAGATTTCAAGGCCGCAAGACATGCCAAACGGGAGGGTTTCGGTGAAGTAGAGATGGTTGGGTTCATGGGTGGTTTCTAGGTCTCACTCTGGGCTCTTGAGCCTCCACCGTGCGCTCATGGTGGATATATGCATATACAGCTCCTGCGTGGAGCAATTATGCGCTTCGGGGATCTTGAGGTCTCGGTGTATCAGTGATTTATGCGAGTTTGGGTATGCTTTTATGCTGTCTGTGTATGCTATCAAATACTTTCTCATGACACCATGCACTGCATACCATGATTGGGCTGGACCCTGTACTAACTGATGACGACGATTTTGTTCTACATTATGTCTGTAGTTCTAATGTTGGCACTTAGTTTCCAGCAAGTCGTGCGCAATATACTCTTGATTACTACTTACATATTACATTATTGCCCGAAATGTCCAGCTTACACCCCACAGGTGGGAATAATCGAACCGGGACCAAATAAGGGAAGAAAAACCCGCAAAAGTTTACTCGATAATTGGACGAGCGAGAGGCTCGGGTCTTCCCAAAGTTTGTTACACCTGATGCCCTGCGTGTGACTAACACGTATCCTCATTAATGCAGAGTCACTGGTCTATGTCCAGCGAGACTCGGTGTTGGGGATTTTATACTAGATAAAGCTTTATAAAGGTATGTCAGTCAATTTCCTGATGTGGGTGACGACGGACGCGGAGAGCAGATAATAATAAAGTTAGTGGAGGTGGGGTGGCACATCTCTGATTCAGGCGAACACTCGAACATCCCACTGTCGAGCCACGGAAACCCAAACATCTCTTGCATACATCATAACTGCGAGCTGATCATACAAATATTCTCCAACGGACGGGTTGCAGCAACAGCAACTGGCAGCTGCTACCTAAGTCTCCATGCCTTTCGAAACACCTATTCCTAGTCACGGTACACCCTTTCGAATATCCAGTTGTGCGAAGTACCAACTTCGGGAGCTGGCCCAACCAAGATCTAGACGGTGAGCCGGTCATAAGTAAACCCAAAAAAGTCAGCGATGAAAACAAACCGGGGACGAGGGGTCCTCGTTTGGGAGAAAGGCCACCTCGTTCACGTCCTGTGGGTGGATCCTGCAGATCAAGGGTGACAAGTGAATTCTCGATGCGATTGGGACCGAAGACCACACTCACGTATATCTCACATTCTCCTCACTGGACAACTGGAGGACCTGGGGCACCGGCCTGCCCACGACTCTGTGAGTCTACAATTTCACTGTTAGCAATCTTTCGTCTGTTAATATCAGGCAGACCAACCTCCATGTTCAGCGTAAGGTACGTTTCTAAACCGTCTATAGCGACTTTGAGAGTCGCAATACGGGCAACTGGGTCCTTGATATCGACGAAGAACTACGAACGTTGATAAACAGGTGAAGAACATCACTGTAACGATGCACGCGTACTTTCTGAGGTGTGTCGCTGCCAACGAACTGAAAGTTTCTTTCCATGGTGATAAAGCGAGCTGGATACTGGGCATTGCGAATGAAGTAAAGTCCGGTTTCGATTGGGTTGTTCATGGTTGATTTAAGGTTGTATGGAGTACTGATTGAGAAAGGGTTGAAAGAAACTGACTATAGCCAGAGGATATGCTGCGACATTTATACACTGCTGGAAGCTCCTTTAGTAATTTCAGATAGGTCAAATTCGTATCATTGCGCTCTGTCTGAGTCTTGAGATGGGATTGGGATTATGACTTAGGGGGTGAGTGAAATGCTTCCAAATCGCTGTAAAACCGCTGCATGTGTCACTGATGTACACTTCTTCTCGCTTCCTGTTCATTAACTTGAATATTACACACTTCTTAACACACACTTCTTACCCCGCAAGCCCCATTTCAAACAATTGGGTTAGAATGGCAGAACAACTTGAAACTCGTTCCCCATCACCTTGCCTCCCAATCATCGCACCCGCTGCTCACTCCTGTGAATATCTGGCACGTACGTTCCAAGCCAATTCAACGTTGCCTTCGTCTGACAAAACTCATTTTCCTTAGTGTAGTCCAAATACTAACATATCCAAGCGCCCACTGCGCCCTGAATCGGCCTGTGCTGTACCACGCTCTGGCATCGACTCATTCACCAGTTCAATATCAACCATGCAAACGCTTCGACGCCCGCGCCTATGAAGGACCATCGATTTGTATCAGCATGTAATCTTCACGTTTGTTAATGAAAATTGCCCCGCTAGCGTGACCCACTACTCCACTAATTTGCAAAACCACTGAAATGAACGCTGAACTTGCGCGCATTACGGACACTTACGAACGCTTACGACTTAACTGGTAGCGCACTCTGAAGATAACATGAGCTTGATTTGATCTCTAAAATAATAGATGACATGGTGCAGTTGAGCCGCAATGAAACAAAAAATGCAAGTGTGAGCGCAATGCATTGATACACCTAGCTGTGATTGTATCTCTCCGAGAGTCATAAATACCAGAAATAGTATGGTGTGTATGGTGTACGAGAGTGTCCCTGGACTATCCCAAAAGCATCGCTCTGACACACCGGCGGTTTGGGAGTTTTTCGACAGGCAAGACTTGAATCAAAATGTGATTCATAAATTATTCATTTACGCATCGAGTTTTGACACTGGAAATATTACAAATTTTGGCTGCCAGCATTGACGGAGCAAAATGACACATTTCGATGTAAATTCCAAGTCCTTCTAAAGGTATTTTGTACTTTACAGCTACTTTCATATTGATAGACCAAATTTCATTTTGTTCCCCTCACTGCTTTTGTTTAGTTGTGGAGCTGTACAAACAAAAGGGTCCCACCTGTTATGATATTTGGGCGCATGAAGTATCCTAGAATGGCCACCTGTCCGACGCTCTGCCCGACACAATTGCAGTACTCTTGAGACTTGCTGCCATGCCTAGAAACTGCCATCACATCCCAGCAATGGGCGACCATGTTTGCTCATATGAAATCTAGTAGCATAGCACGAGCTACTCACAAGCCACTGAACTGTTAACCAAGTTTTCGGCTCTCTAATCTCACAGGCTGATGTCCTTGTCTGCTCACAGCAGCAGATGCTTCAGTAAGTGAATCAAGCCTGCAGTACAGAGGTGGTAATTTATATAACTCCCTCACTAGCATCAGTTGTCATGTATTGAGCGCACTGCCATCCAGACCTATTGCTGTCTGAACTTCAATATATGCTAGTCAGGCCATGGGTATTGAAGTTTCTGAAGTCACCATTGAATGAACTATGAAAAGACATGGCTTCACATGCAAACATGTATGTAGTTTTTCACTAGTTGCATTTTATTCTGATTATCTCCTCTACTAGGTGCCCCATCTTTGCACAGATGCATGAGAAGAAGTTGATAAAAGAAATGTTGAGGGGAAGCTGAAGTTGAATTCGACTGACACATCCCCAAATTACTCCAGTATTGAACGGTGTAACGAACATATTGGTGCTGGGCTTAAAACCCCACCTTTTGACACTCATCTCACGTCTACAGGAGTTACCACTTGTCCATGGCCGTCTTACCCCTTTAGCAGTACTGGCGGCATCCCACACTTACTGCACACCATACCGACTGCTGCACCACATTCCACGTACCGATGTCCTTTCATGTCCTTGCCATGTCCGCATAGCTCCATTTGGTGCATCATTTGTTTTATGTTCGTTATCACTGATTCCATGGTGAGCCTTATTACATGTTGCCTCGTGCTGCAGCACCTCGCGCTATGTTTACTTATGGCGGTTACTACACTCCAGTGCTACTGATCTCGCCTAGAGTATTCTGAGTACATACAATTTAGGATATAAGCACCGCGTACCCCGCACAATACAAGTACCTGATTTTACACCATTGCACGTACTATAGGTCAGGATTATTGTCTAGCTCTGGATCTACCCAGTAGTGGACATAGTCTTTAAAGTTTCCTTATCGCTCGTTAATACATCATGCTTGTTCTCTGTTACCGCTGGACTTTTGACTGTTACTTTGACTGAACTTCTCACGCACTGCTACTTTACTGCTGAAAGTACTGCAAACTTCTTTACTGTTTCTTTGCACTGCTCGCAACCTTACTGCTACTGCAGATACCATCACTCGACATCGCTCGCTCAACACAACTGTTACTGATCATATCTCGACCATGGTAGCACTGCTATGCACGACACTAGTTCCGGTGGTATAATCACTGACCGCAGCAACTTACTGCTAACCATGACGCTTCCTTCGCACATAAGTTTGACTTGAACTTGACCATACTAATAGGCATCCCCCTTTTGGGTCGAACACTCTTGTTCTTACAAGTGAAGCAGACTAGATGGAGCGCAAGACTCACATACTAGTTTAGGCAGTGGTTTATCTACAGCCCAGGCTAGGTTGTATCTTTACAACAGAATCGAGACAGTGATATCTGAAACAGCTGAAAGATCAGATTCTTAAGTTTCAGATGACCATAATGACAAAAGTTCTTCTCTCACTGATGGACCACTGACTCAGAGCTGGAACACAAAAAGGATGAGTCAAGATCTGCTGTGGTGGCATGTTTTCGACAACATGGATGAAGGAATGGGTGGGAAGCATATTAAACCAGTATCCAGCATGAGGAAAGCGCTGTTGAAGTATTCCTTGCTGCTCCTCTTCATTAAGAGTAGAACTTTGAGAATAATTAGAATTAGAAATGAGCTTCTTGGGTATCCTGCACTTGACCAACAAGAGCATGAGGCTGAGTAACACTGAACTTGCACCACAATAAGGAATCAGCTTGGTCAATTGTGAAGATAATAGTATATTAGTATACATGGTAGCACAAGATTGTCAATCAATAGTTGTATGCTGTGAGAGGTGAGAGGTGCAGCTTGGTGACCGATAAGAGCAGGAAGTGAGCAGACTTTGAGCTTGCCATTCTAGGACACTTCGTGCACCCGAATATCGTAACAGGTGGGACCCTTTTGTTTGTACAGCTCCACAACTAAACAAAAGCGGTGAGGGGAACAAAATGAAATCTAGTCTATCAATATGAAAGTAGCTGTAAATGGTCAGCTTACAAAAAACATTAGTACAAATATCAAATTTACTAACTCGGTTTTGCTTGGTAATTAAAAAATTTTGAAGCCCGGACATATGTCCCAAAAAATATTATATAATAATGAGTGTTTTCCCACTGAAAAAAATCAAATTGTCCTCCAGTAAAATGAAGTTGAGAAAATGTGAAAAATGTGATCATAGAAAATTATATGGGCACTCATTGGGCACTCATTGGGCACTTGTCAGGCATTTTCAGCAGCTCCCCTTTGGATGGTATTATAATCTTTGTTGTGAAGAGAGACTGTCGAACATCATAAATACTAGAGGTATCATTTTCTGGATTGTCCAAAAAGTATTGAATAGCATGCAATGTGATGTTAAGTAAGGGAGGCAAGGGCATCAAGGCTAGCTATCGAACCAAGGGAATCACTATTGTCAGCATCCACATCTAATTTATCCAGCCTATGCCTCTTGCCAGTCAGGGTGACTTCTACCCCTGAGGTGGATAGTGACTGAGATTTCATGACCAATACAGGGGGCCTGTACTTGTTCTCCTGCTGGGGTTTTCGCAACACAGCAGCATCCTGGGCAGGCCAACAGGATAAATCAAGGTGATCATTGAAAATGCCTATCACAGCGTTGTGGGAGTGCAAGACCTTCATACCCATCTCCTTCTGGTAAATGGGGGAGGACACCATGAACACATGTGCTCATTTAGAGCAGGGCCTTGTATCATCGATTGATTGAATGTGAACCAAAAGTTGTCAAATACCATCTGCTGATGGTTGGAGATCTGTGTGTACCAATGCAAGAAGAACCCAGCGAGTGTATAAATAAGACCATCTAACAGTTTGCATTTGACAAACATAACATGTGAAAGATTGGTTCTTCTGATGAGCCAATGCACTTTCAAGGATGATCCAGGATTAGTTTTGAAGACTTGTGTTATGACTTTCATCCAGTGGATGATGTCCATATAGGCCTCCTTGTACATAAGAGCTGTCCATAGAACAACGTAAAAGCTGGACTCAAGATTGTTCTCAACCATGTGTATGGCATAGCTATGCTCAATGAGGTAGGCAGACATAAACTGCCATGTTCCCTTGTTAATAGAATTAGTACACATATGCTTGCGCATGGAATGAACATACCATGCACATTGTTTAGGGACCCTGAATATTAACTAGCTTCGCTAGGTCCCAATTGATGAGGTAGCCCTTCCCTTTGTAAATGACAACATTTCCAATGCCATGCAGTATAGCTTGTTATTTGTTATTTGTCCTAATGTGTCCATACCCTTCTCCATCTGGGATATGACACTATCAACTCCAGAAGGTTTGCAGAATGCATTGTGAGAGCATGACATTTGAATTTGATGATAACTTCTGTGGTGTAAACATCGCTGTTGGGTGATCAGGGTTCATGTCATTGGGATACATGCAGACGTCCGGTTTGACATTGAATACCGTTGAATTTATTTTTGAGCAGTGTTTTGTGTCTGGGTGATTGTGAGTGTTGACAAATGACAAATGAGGAGCAAAAGGTTTGATGGCATTAATCTGGACTTAGGGTGTCAATAATCTCACTATCGTGTGCAAGGATACTCACAAAAGTGTATAAGCATGCTCCTCATTTTTAACAGAGACTACATTGCTGAATGCGCCAGTGGCAAAGGCTGAAGTGAAGCATGAAGAATCATAATCAGGTATTTGAGTGGTCAGGAGGAACTCCTGGAGAAATTCCCCAGCTGGCATCAGGCCAATGACATAACCTTTCATCTCTTTACCCATGGCATTAAGAGTTTCGAGCTGACATCATGCAAGAGTTGTAAAGGGCAGCATGGTGGAACTGTCCCATTTTATGGAAGCATCAACAACAGGAGCTAGATAGGGGCCTTGTGCAATAGGAGGTGTTATTGGTCCTGCAGTAGTGTCATATACCGTACATTCAGGTCTAGATCAAATCCAATCCATGGACATCCAGACACCCAACCTACACATATCTGATCCACCCATCCAATCCAGTTCACATATCCGATCCACCCATCCACTCCAATCCATATCCATCCGTGTCCATATCTGATCTGTGTCCATATCTGATCTGAGTTCATATCCGAACTATTCCCGTGCACCTGCGCATTACCCCTTTTAAGAATATACCTGTGTCTCCGGCTTCTGGGTATCTCTGTGCTTCCGGTTCTCGGTGATCTCTGCCTCCATCTTGATAAGTATTTCATACAAGCTTCATCTCCGAGTTCATAGCCTTATGTCCCGCTGTACTTACTAATGTGTTTCCGTATGCTTCAGACATAGCCTCGGACTATCCATACTTACCCTCCGGCATGCTCCTACAGTATATAAACTTGTAGTACAACTCCTGCAGACCTTAGTCTGATTCATTGTTCCTACTTCTGTATATTCCTTTGATTACTCTGTATCCTGTTATCATGTCTATATAACTCCGTCTCCGTTCTTGCACTTGGGCTCCGGCCCTTGTAAGCTTCCGACTCAGGCCTATGGGATCACTCCCTAGGCCGGAGCTTTGATCCTATGTCCTATAATCTTTTTGGACTTCATCCATCTCCGTCTATCATCTGTTTCACCTCCGACTCTACCTTTGGTAGTCTTATACTGTCTGTTTCTATTCCGGACCTTGTCCGGAGTAGTCTATACTATCTCTACACCATATCTGGACCTACTCCTCTCTAGTAGCCAACACTTCCTCTAAGATCCACAGAGCTATGCTCATCCAATCATCTGATCATCCGCTCCTCCGCTCCTCCGCTCCTCCGCTCCTCCGCTCCTCCGCTCCTCCGCTCCTCCGCTCCTCCGCTCCTCCGCTCCTCCGCTCCTCCGCTCCTCCGCTCCTCCGCTCCTCCGCTCCTCCGCTCCTCCGCTCCTCCGAGCTCCGGACCTTCGGACCCCTAGTCCTCCGGATCCATCCTATCCTATCCTCTGACATCTATGGATCATCTTTCCCTCCGGAGCTCTGCTCCTATCCTGCCCTGGACTTTGTCCAGCGGTCCATCCTTCATCTGTTCTACTTGGAGCTTGTTCCAGTAGTGTTACCATTACTCCCTACCTTCCGGAAATAGTTCTGGCGCATTCCCGCACTCATCCAGAAGTCCATCGGAGCTCTGTTGAGCTATCCTGCCTTAGAGTTCGTCCGGACCCTCCATCCGGACTTCACCAGAACTCTCCCTTGGACTTCATCTGAAATTAAGGGCTCATACTTGGGTAAGGGGCACAGCGTACGAGCTGAGGCCAAGCCCCTTTGACTTACAACCCTCTGGTACAACCCCATGTAAGACCAGGACTTCTTACTAATCTCTGGTTTTGCATGGTCGTAACAAGTAGCTATGGAGCTGCCTTCAGGCCTATCAGCAAGCACTGCAAGGTTGGGCATAACAATGATATAAATGTTACTGAGGAATGTATATATTGAGGCGGCTATGTATGGGCGGGTATGTATGAGTGGGTATGTATAGCAGATAACATAGCAAGTATGTATGGTGGGTGGTGACTAACAGCAAAACCAGACTGTATTAGTGATATTCTGAAGAGAGAAGAGGAAAAAAAGTTCAAACTACATTTGAATCCTTTTATAGTGAATGACTCAGTCTCAGTCTGGGTTTTCCTGGTGTAGAGAAACACTTCTGCCTGGGGGGCAGGTATAAAAAGCAGGGAGTAGTATGTTTAGCCCAAAGGGCTTCTGACTAGCCAAAACTCAAGGGAAGGAGAGAGAGAACAGTCAAAGACAGTGGTAATGTTTACTTTAGAAAACTAGGTATCCAGGAGCTAACTAGTGAGCTATGAAAGCTGCCAAACTAGAAAAGCTGCAGAGAGAAAAGCTACACAAGAACTCAAATGAGTGAGGAGCTATGGTAAGCTGCCCAGGAACTCAATCAAAAGAGGAGCTATCAGTACTGGAACTAAGTAGAATCCTTGGTGGTGTAAAGAGTGAAAGGTAAGGTGCTTATGTAATCATCAAAAGTGCGAACCTAAGGTGAGGAAAGTCCAAGTAAGAGATGCTATGCAAAAACTACCTTTTCAAGCCCAGCCTGAGTTTGTCTGTCACACCGGATCCACTGATAGAACCATCAAACACTTTGGGCAGCTGCAGGTAGCAGAATTGAGTATGTAAGCTATGTTCTATGAGCTAATGTTATGTATCACATAACAGACATCATAGATAGTATAGGTTACCCATAATCACCATTATCAGCTACTACACTGAATCATTTTCTCATGCTCTGACATATTGTTCTGTCAGAGGAATTTGTGTCCATTGGATGCGACATACCGCACAAGTGTTGTTATACATGGTATGAGATTCATACCAAGCTAAGATATAAGAAGTTGATAGGAAAGATCCAACAGTGCATACTATATCTCTAAGTTGTTTTATTATTTTGCTTACACTTTGATTGTCTTTTATATTTTTACTTTGATTTAGTTCCTTCATATTCTATCCCCTTTCATTTTATTCCAGAACTTTCTATTCTCAAATTTGATGATTTATAAGACTTTCAGACTTATCATGTTTTGTCATGATTTATCATGCTTTGTAAGATCTTTGTAATGATTTATAAGACTTTCAGACTTGACTCATGATGTTTTGTCAGATCTTTGTAAGATTTGAACTTTATTTGTAATGTACTTAGTGAAAAGGATGAGTAAGCTCACCCAAAAGGCTTGGCTTGTCAGCTCTTGCGTGACCAATCCCTGAGATGACCAGCCTTTTGTCATGCTTTGGAAAAAATTCACTGTATTTATAATGTACTTAGTAAAATAAGCTGACTCAACACACTAAATAGGAAGGTTTCTTACCAATCTATGTGTAGAATCATGCTTAATAAGCAGGGCCTCCAAAAGGTATATAAGGAGCCCATTTTCACCTGTAATAAAGACTTCCATTTTTCATTCTTGTCTCCTACCATGTGAGATTTCATAAGAATAAAAGTGCAGGCAATCTAGCCTTGAAGTAAGACTAAGAAATCTATATCTACTCTACATTATATACTACCTTACAGGGGTTGACTATATAATATCTAACAGCTCTCAGACTAAGCTTTACATATACAGATCTAAAGACTCTCTCTTTCAATGGAAGGGGAGACATGCACTTGGAGAACATGACAAAGTTGAAACAGACTTTCATAGGTTGAAATACGATCTACTAGGGTGAAAAATACCTACTATACAACACTACTTCAAAATCTCAAACTCAACACTTTCACGCAGATCTTCAAGAGAAAGACCATTGAAAGATACCCATCCAAGAACTCAGCACATTATCTCCCACAAAGTAGAAAAGTCAGAGACCATGTACTTAAGGACTGGCAAGAAGTCTTATCCCTGTACAGTTGTGTTGTCACTGTATATGTATTCTATATAAGACCCTTAAGTAGCAAGATAACGCAAAGTCAGCATTGAGCAGACTCGGTTCCTAGCTGTCCACCCACCATCTATTTATCACTATGATCAATCTCACTATCCTGAGGCTGTTTGTCATATACCATACTTCTAATCTCAGATCTGACCATATCTGATCAAATCCGATCGATTCCATATCCGTCCGGTCCACAGATCCTGTCCGGACCACCCATCCGAATGTGCTCACTTCTCGCACCTTAACTCCCTTGTGTATATCCATGTCTATCTCCTTTCGTCATTCCTCCTGTTTCCGGTATTCCGGCTATGTATATTTCCCTCCTACATCACTGATCTGTTATGTACCTGTGTTCATTTCCAATTTGTGCTTACTGATCTGCTGTGCATTAACTAATAGACTTCCATTACACTTCATACATAGCCCTCGGTCCCGGACCTGTTGATTATCCGTCTCAGATACTTACAGTATATAAACCACTTGTAAATCTCCGTAGAACCTTAGTTCGAATATCATCTTAGATTCTGCTCATTCCGCTTCCTCCGGACTTGAGCCACTTTCCGCTCTAAGTCACCTTCCGAGACTTAGGATTGATTCCTATAGTCTATATCTCCGACTCTATCTTTGGATAGTGTTACGAACTGGGGTGGCGTCACCAGTGACAGTGAAAAGACACAGACGGTCGGCTGGGAGTTCTTACAATGTCCAGAAGAGGACAAGGTGAAAGTACAAGGAACGCGTTCCGAGTACGATCAAGGGTTCAGCCTCAAAGACAAGTCTAAGAGGTATCCACGAGAATAGAGACTAAGGCTAAGGAGTGCTTAGACTTAGAGACGATTCAAGACGACTTAGGTTGGAGACCTAAGCGAAGGAGATTCCAGGTAAAACCCAGTAAGATTAAAGTAGGGAATCTACTACAAGTACACTGTGCTTAAATAGGCCAATATGTGCGCACAGACCAAGAGAGGCATGAGAATATAAGTGCGTATCCAAAGGAGGAAGGCAACTATAGTACAGATGCGTTGAGCATGTGAGTTAGAGTCACGTTACGTAATGTACAAGGTAAATGAAGTAAGAAAATGAATAGGGGCACGTACGATTGTAACATTACCCCCTTTTTACACGTAAAGTTGCCGACTTTACTCACTTTGATT
This sequence comes from Suillus spraguei, assembly GCA_016800925.1. Classification (NCBI taxonomy): domain Eukaryota; kingdom Fungi; phylum Basidiomycota; class Agaricomycetes; order Boletales; family Suillaceae; genus Suillus; species Suillus spraguei. The sequence goes on from JABCPU010000121.1 coordinate 73,522, forward strand.
TGCATAGTAAATAGGGTCATCGCTGAACTCGTAGTCTTCGTCAGCATACGACCCGCTCATCATATACTTGGCCTCTTCAAGACCGGCACGTCGCTTAGAGTCCCTCCTCTTTTGTTTCTGAATATGTTCATCGTCAAGTCGTTTCTCCCAGGTACGAAGTGCATCGTAAAATCCTTCATCCTTCCAGGTTAAGTCGAAGGGAGGAGGTCCGACTCGATGAGGACAGTAAAGGGAGAGATGAGTAGGCGACCAATATCTGCAAACCTTGCACTGATATTCCGCATAATTCTTTTGACGATGCCCTAGCAAGCCGCAGATTCGGCATTTCATATTCTCATCAGGATTAGAATGAACTGCGCGCAAGGGGGTTGGGGAGATAACAGGTGTGGGGCTCGTGGATCTGGCGGGTTTCTTTCCCTTATTCTTCCTCATACGTTTTAAAGCAAGAGTATTGGCTCGCTTAAGCTGCGCTTGTTGGGCGGTGGATAGCGTATATGCTGACGTAGGGAGGTCTGGAGTAACTGCTCGCTCAGCAGCTGCAAGGAGTTCAGTGGAGGAAGAGGGGGACGTAGTGCCGAAGTCTTTTACTAAGACTGGTGAAACGGGATCCATAGGACTGAATGACGATGGAATAGACATAGGAGGATGGATATGGAGGTCGCGAAGTCGAGGGCCGAGTGTTACTAACTCAGTGGCGGGGATGCCTAATAGTTTAGCAGCCTTAAACTGCTCCTCTGTGCATGGTTCATATAACCAATCAGGGCAATCAAGAGTAATCACGGCGGGAGGTGGCGAGGTCGGTCGTTCAATGGGAGATGGGGTTCTAGGAGACGCGAGGTCTTCTTGTGTTTGTTGTAAGTCAGCGATGGCTTCTTCTACTAGGTTTCTGGCCGCTCTGGTTTCAGCGACTGATTGCTGGATAGTATCGACAACCGTGTTGGTGAGTTGCCCAATTTCTTGCACAGCAGTGTATAGGCCAGTAAAGGCATCAAGAGTAGAATAGATACGCGAAGAAGCGGGTGCTGGGACAGGAAGTGGCGTATCTCTTTGCGGAGAGGGAGGTCGAGCAACGCCTGCTCGACGTTCGGCAATGATGTGAATAGCTTCTTCAACATCATTCTTAAAAGAATCGGGAAGCAACAGCATAGCGTAAGCACGAATGCGTTTTTGGAGATGAATGAAACGGTGACGAAGTGTGATTTCTGTAGTTTCTTTAGCGGTGGCTTCGATAAGGGCTGCTGTACGGATGATGTTAACAATGAGTCGAGCGGGGAAGGCGCCTCTTTCGGTGAGAATCCTGTCAATTTCGAGGGCATGTCCCTCACAGAGGATGGCGGCTTCAATGTAGGATTGGTTATCGATTTCTGCGGTAAGGGTTCCGTATTGTTCTGCTTCAGAGTTGGATTCATTGGTGGCGACAGTGACAGGGGTAATGTAGGTGGTGGGGAAAGACATTTCAATGTTTGTTTGGTAGTTGATCAGGTGCTAATGCGGTTGATTGACTGAGGAATGTCAGAGTGTATGCTGCTTCTTATAAGCATTCAAGATTCGGGCGGAGTTCTTCAAGTTCTTTTCTGGGAGCCATTCGTTATCTCCCGATGAATATCCTTTCCAAGACACGAGATAGCGTCGGCGAATGCCGGTTCCTTTGTGAGAAAGGATTGCTTCGACTTCGTATTCTTCTTCTTCTTTGATGGTGTCAGGTGGTGGTTCGGCAAAGTTCGGACCGTGCACGTCCATTTCGCTATAGGATGATAAGACAGAAGCGTGGAACGTGGGATGGATTTTCCACTGCGGAGGGAGTTTGAGTGTGAACGTGATGGGGGATAAGACATCGGTGATCGGGAAAGGTCCGTATTGCTTTGGCGCGAGTTTCCTTGATGGGAGTTTGAGTCTAAGATTAGCGGCAGAGAGCCAAACCTTATCTCCGATCTTCCATGGGGTGTACTTATCTCCTCGGGATCGTTCGGCCATCGTCTGCATTGCAATGTTGTGACAGGCGATTGCTTCTTCTCTTATCTTCTGCAGAGATCGTACTCGATCTTCTGCTGCGGGGACGGATGAGTCGGGAATTAGGTGAGGTATAGCACGTGGTTCATATCCCATCATTAGGTAGAAGGGTGATGCATTTCTTGCATCATGTTTTCGGTGGTTGTGGATGAATTCGGCGATTGGTAGGTGTTCTACCCAATCTTCGGGGTTGTTACGGCAGTAGATACGAAGGTATGTTTCGAGTTCTTGATTTAGCCTTTCAGTTTGGCCATCAGTCTGGGGGTGGTAGGCCGTGGATGGAGCAATGACGTAGTCAAGAAGTTGGGCAAGTTCCTTTGAGAAGCGAGATAGGAATTGCGGTCCTCGATCCGAGATGACTTTGTCATGGAGTCCAAATCGTCGGTAAACATGTTTCAAAAATAGCTTGGCCACACCTTCTGAAGTGATGGTTTTCAAACAAGGGATAATAATTACCCCCTTCGTAAGGCCATGGTCTACCACGACCATGATACTGTCAAAGCCTCCAGAGATGGGGAGGTCAGTGATAAGATCAACGGAGACCTGGGAGAACGGGCGAACCGCCGATGAGGGAATGGGCGTGAGCGGGGGCCGAACAGGATGAGTATCGGCTTTCATTTGCTGACAAAGGGCGCAACCTTCAACATACTTCCGAATATAAGAGCCCATTGCAGGCCACCAGGCCTCCCATTTCACGAGTTCTTCAGTTTTGAATCTACCGGGGTGTCCCGCGGTAGGATGATCATGATATCTTTTCAGGATATCGGAACGATGCGCCGGCGGAATATAGGCGCGGTTCTTAAAATAGAGGACGTTCTCCTCAATCTTCCAATCGGAAAGTGCCGACTTCATAGGGGGAAGGCACACGCCATCGAGGGCATCAGACGCTGTCTTGAAGACAGGGTCGTCGAGGGGGTCAGAGGAGGACAGTACATCCTTCAAGTCAGTGTCAATAAGACGAATGAATAGAGCATCAGGGAGGAGGGTCTGGTCTTCGTTATCGTCTTTGCCAGAGTCATAATCAGGCCGGCGGGATAGTGCATCAGGTACTGCTAATTTAGTACCTGCAATGTGATGCAGTTCGATGTCGTAGATAGACAAAATCAATTGCCAGCGTGCTTGGCGACGGGTGAGCTTCTGTGCACTTCTAAAGTACAGAAGATTTTTATGATCGGTGAATATCAGGACAGGGTGCTGATTTCCTTCAAGATAATGACGCCATTCGTTCAATGCCCGGATTACGGCAAGGAGTTCCTGATCAAAGATCTGGTAATTGCGTTCTGTGGGGTTCAAAGACTGTGAGAGATATGCGCATGGATGATAAACACCATTTTCATCAGTCTGCAAGAGAACTCCGCCAGTTGCTACGAGTGAAGCATCGGTAGCAATGGCAAATTGTCAGGTAGGATCAGGGTTACGGAGTACTGGTTGGGAAGTGAAGCGTCGTTTCAATTCTTCGAAGGTGTCCATACATTCGGTTGACCATTCAAAGGCCTTATCTTTCTTTGTCAAATCGATAAGGGGTCGGGCTATGTCAGAATAATGGGAAATGAACGTGCGGTAGAAGTTGCAAAAACCAGGAATGACCGAACATCTTTTACAGATTTCGGAATTGGCCATTCGGAGATTCCTTTGGTCTTGGCGGTGTCCATAGCAACTTGTCCGGGGCGAATTATCATTCCGAGGTATTCCACTTCTTCTGCATCGAAGGTGCATTTCTCCGGTTTTAAGAACAGGTGTTCTTTTCGTATTTTCATTAAAACTCGTCTAGTCCGTTCGCGGTGTTCTGCCATAGTTGTAGAGAAAATCAGGATATCGTCCATATAGATAACCATCCACCCTTCATTGATTTCTTGTTGAAAGGTGCGATTCATGTATGCTTGAAAAGTTGCTGGGGAATTGCAGAGGCCAAAGAACATAACGTTCGGTTCAAAAAGGCCAAATTCCGTAGTAAAAGCAGCTTTCCACCTATCATCAGGATGGATGCGAATATTGTTATAGCCGGACCGGATATCCATTTTCGTAAAGAACTGTGCATTGTGGAGACGTGCGACAAGGGAAATAGGGAGTGGAAGCGGGTATGCGTTCTTGACTGTCCAATCATTGATGTAGCGATAATCTTGACAGGGACGCAGTTCTCCGCTCTTCTTTCCCACAAAGAAGAAGCCACTAGCTTGAGGTGACTTCGATTCCGAGATAAAGCCCTTCGCAACGTTTTCATCGATAAACGTTTTGACAGCAGCGCGTTCTTTTTCCGATAGCGGGTAGACCTTAGACGTACGAGGAATAAAACCGGGTTTGGTGTCAATCCGATGATCGATACCAGGGCGTTCGGGGGGTAGTTTGTTCAATCCGTCTTTAGCAAAGACGTCTGCGAAGTCGTGCAAATAATCTGGGACCAATTCTTCGAAGGATTTCTTTTTCTTTTCCTTCTCATCCGTGGCGAATTCCTGAGCTTTGTTACTATATTTCGGAGGAGGAGGGGGAATTTTGGAGTAGAGAGAGGTTTGTTCGAGTTGGGAAGTTCCATCACGTGTTAGGGGTGTATCCATGGATACTTCTTCTATAATCCTCATGCTGACTCCATCGGTATCGTATTCCACAAGAAATTCCCCATCTCCAAGCTCATAGGAGGAAATTTCACGTACTTCTGGCGCATGCCAGACATCGTGCATAGTGTCGAATTGGTCATCATCCTCCATTGGGATCAACGAGGGCACGGGTTCTTCTTCAATAGAAGCTGAAAGAGTTTTCGGGGGAACAAAGAACTTGGATAATTTCGGCACGTTGGTATCTTGTCCGGGGATATCCTCTTCTGCTTTTCTCTTTCCATGCTTCTGTTCTTCTATTGGCCGTTGCTCAATAGGTTCTTGTCCGATCCGATGCTCGGGTTCGGAATCATTCTTGCGCTTCTCTGCGCGAGGGATTGGTGATATTGCTCGCGGCAATTGTACACGTGGAGTAGGTTCTATAGTACGTGGCGTTCGTACTTCTGGTTCTGGTTCTTCAGGAACATCGATAGGAGAGGCAGTGAATGGTTTCGGAAGACGGGAATGTTGCCATCTGGTATGGTGGTTGAAAAGTCGAGGCAACCCGTTCTTTCTTCGGTCTTCATCCAAATCGATTTCGATCTCATCAGATTTCTCTGTCCGTGAAAGGACAAGTGTTTCAGCAGCCCAATCTATAATTGGGTTCATTGCTGTAACCATGGGATTCCAAGGAGAATTTGATCTCTTCTTCCTAGCTTGGTGATGTTGAATTTTCCATACATGGTTCGATCGTCTATTTTGACCACTAGAAGACAATAGTGTGTGATAGGTCCTCCTTTGATAAGAGTTCCATCTGCCGTAGTAACTCGAAATGGTTCTTTGAGTTTACGTCGTGTGATTTGATGGAGTTTCACAAACTCTTCGGAGATGAATGTTCCTGCTGCTCCTGAATCGATAACAGCAGTGGTGTCGACGGATTTCAAACGAGTACGCGAGTGGAGGGTGATGGGGATACGAAGTTCTTTTCTTTCACCTACAGCGCGTACAAGTCTTAGTAATACATTGGGAGAAACATACGTCGAATCTTTATTTCTCCAAATTAAAAATCCTCAACAATCCGTCTCACGGTTTCTTCATCTTCTTCTTCTCCTTTGACTTCGGTTTGTCGGAGTGGAGTCTTCTTCTTTCTGTCAGGACAGTTATGGATGCGATGTCCTGTCTTTCTGCATCCGAAGCATTGCCCTTTCTTCATGCATTCGGATCTCTCCATGTCGGAGATTCGATCTACGACCATTGCGTTGGAATCACGGTTCGGAATATACCGTGCATTCCCGTAGTTCTTCTTCTTCTGTTGTGGAATATGACGTGTCCTCATGGCGTTAAGCCGATGATGGGCGTTGTCAATAGCAACGCATTGCAGCACAACATCTCTGAAGATTTCGGAGACATCTCCCGTATTGAAGAGCTTTGTGAGGATACCCCAATTAAGGCCGTCTTGGAAGAACTGGATCTTCGTCGCGTTATCGGTGATATGAGCCTTGGCTGCAAGTGCCTCAAAGTCAGCGACGTAGGTATGGAGATCTCCAGTTCCTTGCTTGAGGTCTCTGAGGCGTGTAAGCGCAGTCATCTTGGTATCCACTGGTTCGAATGCTTCCTTGAAGCTCTTCATAAAATCGACCATCGTCCCATAACCCACTTTTTGTCCGGAAGTGTCGGTGGACTGGGCATGTTCAAGGAATTGTTCCTTCCAAGATTTAGCGTTCTTCTCTGTCATAAAGGATGTTATGTAGATGATCTTCTGCTTGTCGGTAGTGTAAAGCTTTTCATTGATGTCAAAGTGCAGGTTGCACGATTGGATAAACTCGCGAGAGTTATCACGATCTCCATCAAAACCAGTCGGTTGACCGATCTTATATTCGAATTCTTTGGTCGATGACATGGTTGATGATTCTTCTGGTGAGTTATACTTTCTCGGTGCCTACACGTGCTATCTTGCTATCCGTCAGGGCTTTCTTCTGTCAGAGGGCTTCTCTTGACAATCTGCTCAGCGTACGCGTACGCTAGTCTGCTGATCTAGGCATCAGGGTTCAGGGTCGACGACTGGATAGTCGATGATCAAAAGGACTTTAATCTTTTGTTACGAACTGGGGTGGCGTCACCAGCGACAGTGAAAAGACACAGACGGTCGGCTGGGAGTTCTTACAATGTCCAGAAGAGGACAAGGTGAAAGTACAAGGAACGCGTTCCGAGTACGATCAAGGGTTCAGCCTCAAAGACAAGTCTAAGAGGTATCCGCGAGAATAGAGACTAAGGCTAAGGAGTGCTTAGACTTAGAGACGATTCAAGACGACTTAGGTTGGAGACCTAAGCGAAGGAGATTCCAGGTAAAACCCAGTAAGATTAAAGTAGGGAATCTACTACAAGTACACTGTGCTTAAATAGGCCAATATGTGCGCACAGACCAAGAGAGGCGTGAGAATATAAGTGCGTATCCAAAGGAGGAAGGCAACTATAGTACAGATGCGTTGAGCATGTGAGTTAGAGTCACGTTACGTAATGTACAAGGTAAATGAAGTAAGAAAATGAATAGGGGCACGTACGATTGTAACAGAACCCCAGCAGCCAGCACTTGAGACTCAGGACTGATAACAATGTGAAAGATATGAATTCACATATAGTGAGTGCCGAACCCCGAACTCCGGTAGCCGGAACTCAGGACTCGGGACTCAGAACAATGTGAAAGATGTGAATTCACATATCATAAATGACGAACTCCGAACCCCGGCAGCCAGCACTTGGGACTCGGGACTCAGAATAATGTGCAAGTCATTGATCCACACATGTTGAGGGCTGAACTCCGAACCCCGGCAGCCAGCAGTCGGGACTTGGGACTCAGAACAATGTGAAAGATATTGATTCCCACATGTAAAGTGCCGAATGCCGAATGCCGAACCCCGGAACCCGGAACTTGGCACTTGGCACTCAGAATCATGTGAAATTTAGTGAGCCACATATGTTGAGGGCTGAACCCCGAACCCCGGCAGCCGGCAGTCGGGACTTGGGACTTAGAACAATGTGAAAGATACTGATTCCCACATGTAAAGTGCCGAACCCCGAACCCCGGCAGCCGGAACTCAGGACTTGGGACACACAACATTGTGAATGATATAGATGCACACATGTTAAGTGCCGAACGCCGACTGCCAAGCCCCGGCACGCAGAACTCGGCACTCGGCACTCAGAATAATCCACACATGTTGGGTGCCGAACCCCGAACCCCGAATTCCGGCAGCCGGAACTCAGGACTCGGGACACACAACATAGTGAATGATATTGATGCATACATGTTAAGTACCGAATGCCGACTGCCGAGCCCCGGCACCCGGAACTCGGCATTGGCACTCAGAATAATCCACACATGTTGAGTGCCGAACCCCAAACTCCGGCAACCAGAACTTGGGACTCACAACATTGTGAAAGATACTGATCCCCACATGTAAAGTGCTGAACCCCGAACCCTGCAGCCGGAACTCGGGACTCAGGACACACAACATTGTGAATGATATAGATGCACACATGTTAAGTGCTGAACGCCGACTGCCGAGCCCCGGCACCCGGAACTCGGCACTCGGCACTCAGAATAATCCACACATGTTGAGTGCCGAACCCCGAACTCCGGCAGCTGGGACTCGGGACTTGGGACTCATAACATTGTGAATGATATTGATGCACACATGTTAAGTGCCAAATGCCGACTGCCGAGCCCCGGAACCTGGAACTCGGCACTTGGCACTCAGAATAATGTGAAAGTTATTGATCCACACATGTTGAGTGCCGAACCCCGCACCGTCACACAGATATCTATTTCGTCTCGAACCTTGAGTGCTGAACCCCAAACCATGAAATCCGGTAGTCCACAATTTTGGGGTTCGGGGTTTGGTACCTAAGATTCGTGACTCACCACTCAGAAATATGTGAGGCAATCTTGCCATTCGGAAGTTGAGTCCCATGAATTGAGTCCCAAACTCTGAGTACCATGGCACTCGGGCATTCGCCACTCAGCATTTGGGATTTAGGACTCTACATCCGGATCTTGACATCCAGTCCTCAAAATCCAGAACAAAATATTCGGGAGTCAAGACAATCATTTGGACGGAATAAAATATTTTACATCATGTATGAAATGAAGACCATTCTAATCTAAACACAGTGAAGAGGACTCCACTCCCCTGCCTCTCTTCAATCTCTGTAGCATGTCAGTGTACATCTTCACCTCTGCCATCTTCTCATGGATACCCTCATCTTGCTCCTCCATCAATGCTACCAGGCGTGCTCGAATCATCTTAAGTCCCATCACTGATGGGCCTGATGAGTCATTTACCTCCTCAGGAAGAACCAAGCCATCATCCTCAACTCCATTTTCCATCCAATGCTGGTAGTGAACGACACAGGACCTCATGATTTGACCCCATTGCCATGGTTCATTCGGAATTTCGGTGTGTCCCATCCACCATGGAGTATCATAGCTGGGAATAATCCGGGATGGATGTCCCGGAGCTGCGACATCATCAAACTGACATAGGTGGGATGAAAAGATGTGGTCTGGAACAGTGTTCCAGGTGAGCATGGGATACAATGTCAGGACATGAGCGACGGGGCTTGGAACAACAGAAACGATGTTCCTTGCAGCTGAGTACTGCAGGAGTGGCATAACAAATGTCTGTTGGAAATCTCAGCATTGCCCAAAAAAGTCAGCCGGTCATCCGGTAATCAGTCACTTACATTGATCTCCCATTGCAGCCCGGCTTTAAAGTACATGATCCGGGCAGAAGAGGGAGGGTTGTTAGCAGCCTCCATCTGATATTGAGAGATACATGCCGGATGCGCGATGCAGCCATATTCAAAGTACAAGAAATATCTTGAAGGTTCAGCTTCATGGGTTGCCAGTGATGTCCAGTATTTGGAGTGCCAGATGTGGATGCAGGAGTTTCAGGCATGGCTAATGCAAGAGTGTGATGCTGGGAATGACACTGACAGATGGTGAACAGCTGATGATATGAGTCACTGATGGATGGATTAGAAATTCAAACTCTGACATGGGCTGACCCGGACAATTCCCGGGACTCAATGTTTGGGTGTCAAATATGTGTTTCATCAGCAAAACAAATTCATACATGTGCACCATCGATCAATGCGGGCTGCAGGTCTTGAAATGCTGCCTGTGCATCCTGAGCTAGTAAGGAATACATTTGAGACTGCCTTCCGGCATAGCATGCATGACCCGCAAGTTGTTTCAACAATGATTCCTGCATCCGGGCACCCCATTGGGTTGCCTTCCACAAGAAAAAGTTGCACATCCAATCCATCTCTGATTGCACCAATGATATATCTTCCATCCATTGATCCCATAGTGCCTTTGCCCTGAAGCCAATGAACTCGGTAAACTTGGGATGGGTCCTGTCAGCTCACCACGGGATATATCAAGCATTCCCGAACTCACATTCCTCATTCCACGAATTTTCTGGACCCTCCATATCGACTTCCACTGACCAGAACCAAGCGAGGGACTCATTTCGCTGACCTCGGGCATTTGGATCGCTGATGGCAGTGCTGATTTTGAGCTGCTCGCGAAGCAGGGGTTTGTATTTCTGAAGCTGGTCTGGCCCGGCTCAAGTTGTATCATTTGCTTCCTGGTTTTTGTATATATACTGGCATGTAGGGATACTGCCTGCTGCACTGATGTCACCTGGGACCACGCTCGAGTTTTTAGGGCTTGAGATTTGGCTTGCCTAACTGTTGTTCGGAACAGGATAGCCTGGTTGCACAAGTGAATGCAGAGATTGTGCAGGGCATCATTGGCCTGCCCTTCACGAAGCGACATCTCCAACGGAATCAGATCCTCTGCCATACAGCGTCTGCAATGTTCAACCCCAAGGTTTGATGGCAATGGAATTATGGTGAGCTCAGGTGAGTTTGTCCATGCATCAGATGTCTTGGTGAAATCTGCTGGGTCATCATCGATATCGTCAAGAATATCTATGTTCAAGTCGTCAGAATCATCATCTGCATCAAATCCCTCTCCCAGATGCGTAAGAGCAGACCGAGTGAATTCATCTATCTGGCCTTGGATATGATCGCATTTCCAGGCAATATCTAATCTCTGTGTCTCCGTTGATCATCTTCCAATTCTGTGGACCTCGATGAGCAATGCAATTTGAGCCTCTTCAATTGCCAACCCAATGGATATCCATGTTGCCACAGATCTGCGAGAGGGTGCTGCATGACGGGCATTACCCGCTTCTAGTAGTCTAAGCTCAATCTCCTTTTTGCTTGGTGCTAAGTGAAAAATGAATGCGGAGCTCCACGGAGACAAAGAATGTTAACTTACCCTTCTCGATATTGATTTCATATAAATCCATCGCCGCAGGATCCCTGATTCTCTTGGACTGAGCGACCATCTCGCTGGCTAACCATTGTGTCTTTAAATTGCTGGGTGCAGCTTCATCAAGTCTGTCGAAAGCCTTGCCACTTTTGGCGATGCCATTCTTCGCCAGCTTGTATTTCTGGCAAAGAGTCCTTTTCATGCGGATCATCTTGCAGAAATTGGAATCGTTCATCTGATAATCAAAACATTCCTTTCGGTGCGGGGATGACATTCCCCGAGCAGCAGGGGAAATCAGGTTGAGACACGCCCATAGGGTCTCCATGATCTCTCCATCAATCCGGCCAATGCCTTCAATAAAATTCAAAGCATATCAGACATAGCAACTGTCCTAATGTCCATGCACATGCCACAACCCAATTCCAGGAATGATGGTCAGTTCTGGTACCATGTCAAGGTATCGGCTTCGATCCACCCGAACACGAAAGTGCTTGTTGTATTGACAATTGATGTCATAGAAGGTGACAGCCCTGGTAATGCCTTCCATGTTGTGCCAGGCAGCCTCACAAAGGGCGTAGTCCATGTTCATTTGTCTGCAAATGATGCATGGTCAACTAGTGAATGTCGAATGGCATGTTTGGCTTGCCTTCCCCTATCTGAAGATCAACCATCGAGTGAGGGACAAAGCACCCATGCCAGGCGCAGGCAACTCCCCCAATTCCTGTGGACTCGAGCTTGTGCCGTGCCGCATTTGCTTGATTGACTGCCTGGTGATTGTTGCAGCTCAATTTTTCCACCGTGTCAGCAGCCTCCGCAAGATGCATGTTATACCTGTCCTTTCCGACCATGAATCCAAGCCCATCTGAAAGCCAAACTTCATCGAGGGGATTAATGGGATGCAGGTGTTCAGCTTTGAAATTTCTGTCCATCACAAATGACCAGGTGTATTTCCAGCTTGGAGTTCTTATCATCGCCGAGTTCACTTCGGTATTGAACATGACTCACTCATCAAGTGATTCATCCCCTGACAAAGATACATTAATCCCAGGCTGAGGACATGCCGGGCAAAATAATGCAAGATCTCCTGCGTTCGGGATGTCAGAACGATGGCCATAGCCATGCCATTTCATGGTCTTCAACTGCCTCCACTGTCGAGCGACTCTCATGAGCTCTCTGTATCGATCCTTGCCATGGCCTGTGTCAACATAATGTCCTTTAGATGAAGCACAAATAGCATTACCGGAACAAGGTGTGGAAACATGCTCGAGGTCATTCGCCGGAGCTTGCTGTAATAGTTCATTGCGGAGGTGCCGCATTCAAGGTTGTCCAATAGAAAATCATCCAGCACTCCGAAGGTAAACACGGTCTTCGGCCTGTTAAACAATGCAGGGAAAAATTCATGCCAAAAACATTTGAATGTCCGGACTCATGGCATTTGGACAATCACAGCATCGAACCTCGAGGCAGTGAACTCCGGACTTGTCAACGATGACCATGGTGTTTTCCTTCAGCTGGAACTCAGGTCCCGACACAAATGAAAGATCTTCGGGCTCAAGCTGGTCTTCAGGTTCATCTCCTTCGAACAAATCCCACCTATCTGTGAGCACCAGACATTGCTTGCCATCATGCCCGAGGTGTATGGTGAGTCTGACATGAGTGAGACAACTCCGCTCGAAGAATTGACCATTCCATTGACTGATCCAGTGGAAAGGATTGCAACGATGTTGACTCCTGCAACAGCCCGTGCAATAGAGAGGCTCACCAAGACAATCTTGACATTTGTAGACCCCATCCTGGTGGCAGATGATGCATCTCCTGTCTTCTGGTGGAGCTTCTTGATCCAGGAGGTGATGCAGATATGATTCCTGCCTTGGCAGCCATTGCCTGAGGTAGTCATTTTGACTCTGCATTTTTTATATTTAGCTATAGTTTGAATGACACTCCAACAGTTAACATGAACTTGCCATGGTTTTTGGGAGTTGCAATGGCTCAAATGAGCCTTGGTCTTGCTCGTAAGTATTGTCAGGAAAGTCATCCCAAGGAGGTGGTGCCTGAACAGGCTGAAGTGTTTGTGATTCTGGGGGAGAGTGAGGCATGGACCTGTAGGCTCGTCGTCTCGTGCTTGCAAGTGGGACCTTGACCCAAATCTTTCTACCTTTGCTGCCCCTTGCTTCTACCCTGTGGGATTTTTGCAATGGGGTGCATCTACCTATCTTCATCTTATTTTCTAATGCTAATTTTGCAAGCAAAGCATCTGCTCAGGTGGAATGAATTTTTATTACATTGTGGTGTCATACTGTCCTGCCGACTCATTACAAATTTATGTCCATTTATGGCTTTGGGACCAATATAGCTCAATTAAGCTACTGTTAGGCTTTTGTCAAAGATCAACTTCTGACAATTCATTCATACTTCCACCTTGCTTATCCTCAGCCCATTCTGCAATTTGATTCACCATGGCAAGGACGGGTCATTCCACTCACTTGACTTCCGGCAGAAATAGGGCACGTCAACCACAGACACAGAAGCTCACGGAAAATGAAATTTCGGAGTTGAAGAACTACCTTCCTGAGTGGACCGTGGCCAAAAGGGGTGAGAAGCAAGGGGTTTTCACTTCAATTGCCAGGGCAGCCAGGTTGTTTGCTCCTAAAGTCGACCAAGGACAATGGAAAAAGAGGAAGCAGGTGATGCATCTTCGTTGTGTTGAAAAACTACAATTTTAACATCTTATTCTTCCATCAACTCTCAGATGTATAAGACTTGGTTGTTCAACAACAAGAAAAGGAAGGAAAGGAAGGACATGATAAAGTATGGGAGGAAATGGATGCCTAGGATGGTGGTCTACCAGCAGAAGCGCGAAGAGGTGCTAAAGAGGATTGAGGACGAGTCCGGGGCAAAGCCGGGAGATCCCGGTATGTTCAAACATTATCAGGGGGCTGTGAAGAGAGTCATGGCTGAATTGGACGATGACGAGTTGGAGAAGGCAAAAGAAACAGCGGAAGAATGGTCAAACAGCTTTCCTCCTCCAGAGATACAAGCAGAAGTTGCTCGTAAGAAGGGACCAGCATATATGGAGCACTTTTCGAAAGAGATGTGGAGGCAATGCAGGATGAGAGTTTTTGTGTTGTCAGCTTGGAAGAATGAACAGGGAGAGGTTCTTTTCGGGATGTAAGTCAATTGTGTCTGTCATCGCCGATCTTGGATCTCAATATATGTGTGCAGGCATGATGATAATGAGGCATTAGGAGATGGGGACAGCTTCATGAAGACAAAGGACTGGGAGGACATTGAGCCAGTATGGCAGGAGTATGCCCAGGAACTGTTCGGTGAGTGTTTGAACTTTGGATGCAAGAATGAATTCGTTGATCATCACAATGATAGGTGCCGGGGCACAGGACGGAGGACGACAGGTCAAGGGAGGTCGCAAAAGAGTCAGAAAACCAGCTTTTGAACTTGACACAGATGGGGATGGGATGCCGTTGCTTCCAGACATCACAGAAACAAAACTTGAGGAGAAGAAAGCCATAGTCAGGGCGTTTCTTACATCGCACTACAGTGAGTCTTTTGTGGCAACATCCGAGATGTTGCTGAATGCGTGGACACAGGAATATGTTCCAGGAATGACAAGGCTGTCGTGCATGGAGTGCCCTCATACAAAGTCAGGATGACTTTGTGGCAAGGAAGTATCTTCCGGTGGATATTGACCTGAAGGAGCCTTCGAAGTTGCAAAACTGGGACACAACGGCCTTGCTCAATTTCTGGTATGCTCAGCAGGAAACAGGAAAAGATTCAACATTCCTGTTCAAAGCATGGAAGAACAAAGATGGGGACATGGTACCATCTGTGGTATCTGGCAAGTCGCCATCTCGTCTGACTCGTAAAGTGAGAATGCAGAAGAGTGGAACTCTCCGAAGGCCCCGGGATCCATCAACTGAAGCCGAGAGTGATACTGACAGTGAAACTCATGACAAGGAGGATGACATTGATGATGACTCGGCTGATGGTCAATCCCTGCTGAAGAAACCCAGATGAATAGCACATCCATCTTCAGCACCCAAGGAGACAGAAGTTCCATGTTCAATGCCGGAGCCTCGCCCAGCCAGGCCGGCCAAGGCAGGTGCACTTTTGACATCACGGATGGGCGACCTCCTGGCCGGGTTGACTGAGGAAGTGGAAGAGAGGAACACATCGCTGGAACCAAGGAGTATACAGAGCAAGAAAGCTGTCGTTGAACCATCCGCAAGGACCACCCGGAGCAAGTCTCAAAAGCCAGTAGAGAGTATACTTCGAGTAACCAGGGCAAGGGGAAGGAAATAATGTACATATACCAAACTGCCCCCATGTGTACCACATTTTCATCATTTGTCACACTTCTCAAAACACAGTGTCCCACGTCCAAAAGGTTGAATCCCAAGCACTGAGTTCCGGACAAATCCTGATCACCGAGTTCCGGACAACTCCCGATCACCAAGGTCCGGCACCCGGGTATCAATCATTGGTAGTTGGTATTAGACATTAGGGTTTGTGCATCATCTAAAATAAATTGGAAATGTCATTGTTATACATGAAAAATTCAGTGGTTCACATGATGTAAGTATGTGAATGAATATCCAAATATTACGAAACCTGATCACCGAGTTCCAGATGAATCCCAATCACCGAGGTCCAGACCCCGGGAATCAATCATTGGTAGCTGGAATGTGACAATTGGGTGTGTGCATCATCTAAAATCAATTGGAAATGTCATTGTTATACATGAAAAATTCAGTGATTCACATGATGTAAGTATGTGAATGAATATCCAAATATTTACATATGGGGTTGATCATCACACTTTTCAATGAGGGTATCTAATACAAGGAGCAATTCAGAGCTCATCTGTTTGGCCCTTTGCAACCTCCGGAGGTCCATATCAGCTCTTCTGAGTTTGTCGGATGTGTCAGCCCAAGCCACTCGGAATGGTCGGTCAGCCTCAAGGAGTTGATGTATGGTAGGCTCCGGAAGATGGCCATGATGCTGTTGGTAATGGTCCAGGCGATCCAGAATTGATTCAACTTAAAGAAAATTAGCAGAAAGATACATGATGAACAATTAAATACTCACATTCTGTTTGATCATATGACCCTAGGGGCATGAACTCCCTAAGCATGGCACGCAGGTCTTCATTGCTGAGTTCCGGTATGGGAGACTGACATTTAGGAGGTGTTGCATGCGCTTGGGACATCACATCAACAATAAAAATGAGATGGTATGGATGAACTCACCTGGAATTGCTATTCCTGGGATAGCCGGAGCATCAATCTCAACATCAGAACATTCCGGTGCTTCATCACAATCAATAAGATCATCGTCAGGCCCTAGGTACAAGTCCGGATCGTTGAACAAAGGCAGTTCCTCAGGCTGAGCCGGGTATAAATGATCTGGATGGATTGAATGAACATCCAAAGTTGGATTATCTAAATGTGAATTGGGAAATCTACCAGGAACTGCATCCAAGACATCCGGACCACCTGATGACCCAGAATCATAGTCAATCTCATCATCCAGCCCAAGGTATACATCATCCAGTGCATCTGGTCCATCTCCGGTCAATTGAGAGCTGTACTGAAAGCACAACATACCTAGTGAAATCCAGGACTCGGTTGAGTCATCCACATCCATTGAGTTGTATTCAGTGACTGGAGGTTCATAAAACCTGACTGCTGGTTGAGATCTCATGATGTCTGATCAACTGATCAAACTGATTAATAACTGATAATTTCGAAGTTCAACACATGGCTGGCAACGGCCGAAAGTTGAACCACGACCAAACAAAGACAAACAATCAACGCTTATCAAGATCGTCCTTCAATTGTCTGGTTTCCTTTGAAACTTCATCCTAGTGATAACAGATTTCAAACTTATCTCAAGCTTTTCACATCTTTCAACTCAATCTAAATGTCTACTCCAGTTCAAACCTCTTTGGCTGGTCTCAAGGCAACCACTGCTCAGATTGTGGGCATCATCGCCAGGGCGCGGCTCATGCCTGCTGGCACTGGCCAAGCCCACCTTACTCTGACAGCACAAGTCACTAATCTTGTGGTAAGTACCATTCATGTGTTAATTTTACTTTTGGTTTTTCTAAGATCTGTGTAGGCTGAGATAGTCAGGGAGCATGAGAAAGGGCCTTACATGCCCGGCATCATTGCATCCTGCTCCAAGGAGTTGATGAGAGTCAGGTCCATGACTCCCCGGGTGTGGCCCAACTGGCACAGCATTGGCCATGACGACCCCCGGGTGTTGAAACACTCCTGGCGCAGCAAGATTTGCGCCTGGGAGGCGTTAGGTGACCATTCAGGTGATCTCCCTGTCATGCCTAACCCTTCCATTGGCCCAATCACTGTGGACCTTCCCTCCCCACCCGTCGTCGCTGGCAATGTCGCTGGTTCTTCCACCCACACCACCTCCGAGCTCCGGGACAAAGGAAAAGGTAAGGCGGTTGTTGCTGACCTAGAGCCGGAGGTGGAAGGGAGCAGGAAGAGGAAGTCCCCCATGATGTCTGGACACTCTTCCTCACCTCTGAAGTCGGCAAAGAAGGGTCGCAAGCGGGTCAAGGCAACTCGCCATGTGAAGCCGAAGGTGTTTGTGGAGTCAGAAGATGATGAAGACACAATTGTTCAGGTATGTCATCCAGCTCATTGTTTTCATTCTCTCAATTTTCTGTAGCCTATTTCGAGTGGAGTGCCAGCGCTCAACGTGCCCCGGCCTTCCACAATTGGTGTAGGGACGCCTCATTCCCCTCGTTCACCACGTTCCCCAAAGAAGCAATTGTTTGGTCCTGCTTCAGTAAGTAATATTTAGTTGTCTGGCACTTGGAAAAATGCTTATATATCATCAGCTCATTGCCGGCAGTCCACCCAAGGTGATGGTGAGTCATGATTCTTTGTCCGGACCTCCTGCCTGTACTTACCCATTGTCAGGCCACCTCCGGCAGTTGTCTGGAGGTCATCGAGACTCCCCAGGCAATGACCAGCACTCCGGCTGAGGAACCTGCAGTCATGGATACAGGTGATATTCTCATTCCCGGCCCAGTGAGTACTCTAATGAATTCCAATGAGTCCATCAACTAATGGAACCCACAGAACAACCCCTGCCATTATTGCACCCAGGAGAAGTGGCCCTGCGCCACTCGGTTGGACAGGAGGACCCATGCCCCGTGTTTGTCGTGCGTCCGCTGCACCACCAAGAAGATCAAATGTGTCCCAGCATCCATGGGATCCCTGCCCAAACATATTTGAGGGAAGTCTACCACCCGGCAGGCTCGCTCCAGGACACCTTCCAGAGCTCCCTCCAATGCGCCGGCTGCCTTGCAGTCCAAAGCCCGAACTCGCAGTCAATCTCATGGCCCCTCCAGCACTCCGGCTGTCCCTGCTGTGACCACACCCAAGGCACAGTCCCATGGGCGCAGCAAGACAATCACTGCCCCCAAGACACCTGCACCTGCACCAGCTTGTGAGTCACCCCAATTGTCTATGACCATCTGACCTTATCTTTCACTTAGCTATTCTGTCTTCAAGCGCCGCAGTGCATCGTCCGGCACTCGATGTGCCCATGCCAGATCTCCATTCCATGGCAATTGCTATTCGGGATGGTGCCGCTTGAATTGCTCTTCTTGAGGCTCGTGTGGCAGAGCAGGATGGTAAGATTGATACCCTGCAATGCCTCCATGAGGGCCTTCGTTGCAAAGTCATGGACCAGCACCCTTCATTTCCACTTCCCGACTCTCCTGTCAATGCAACCTTTTTGCTTGATCAATCTGTCCCCCTGTCCATCTCACCCCTCCCATCTGCACTTGCTCCCCTCATTGACTTGGATATGGCAGGGATGGAGCCTCCGTCTCCGAAAGTCCAGCCTGCATCTATCATTGAGGGTCTCATATTTGAGCTCAGCCAGACAGAATATGATTCTGATGATATGGATGTTGAGGTGAAGGTTGAACCCTCTGCTGATGAGGGTGAAATGGCTGCATAAGTGTATGTTCATAGATGTATATACAATATTTAAATGAATGTCAGTGCTGGATGCCAAGTCCAGAAATCCGGAACTGGATACTGGAGATTCACAATGGATATTTGGTGAATGCCGGATATCTGGCTACCTGAAACACAACACACAATTTAAAGAATTTGAAACATATCTGTCGAGTTACCTTGTGCCGCGTGCCAGGTCACATTGTGAAACATATCATTCCATATATCTTAAGTGCCGAACCCCGAACCCAAGGACCCTGGAGTTGGGACTCATCACCATGTGACAGATATCGATCCACATATTTGATGTGCTGAACCCCGAACCCCGCCACCTGCGAGTTAAAACTATGTGAGGCAATACAAAGATATTGATTTACACATGTTGAGTGCCGAACCCCGAGTGCCGGAGCTCGGGGTTCAGCAGTCAAAACAATGTGAAAGACCTCAATCCACATATTTTATGTGCCGAACCCCGAACTCTAGCACCTGGCACTCGGGACTCGGGACTTGGTACTCATAATGTGAAAGATCTTGAGCAACATATTGTCAGTGCTGAACCCTGAACCCCAGCACCCAGCACTCGCGACTCGGGACTCAGAACAATGTGAGGCAATAGACACCTATTGATCCACACATTCTAAGTGCCGAACTCTGAACTCCGAAATCTGGTAGTCTACTATTTAGGGGTTCATGGTTCGGTACTTGGGCTTTTGCACTTGAGACCGAAAACAATGTTAGGCAATAAAATGTCTTTGATCCACACATTTTTGGTAGATATCTTTTTCATCTCAAATCTCAAATCTCCAGTGCCGAACCCCGAATCCCGAAATCCGGTAGTCTACAATTTCGGGGTTCGGTCCTCGGGACTCAGACACATGTCAGGCAACAACAAAACTTTGATCCACACATTTTTGGTAGATGTCTGTTTTGTCTCGAATCTCGAGTTTCTAGTTTCTAGTTTCAGTACTCTGCACCCGCACCCGGCACTCAGCACTAGATGACTCCACACATGGACTTTAAATCTTTCACCTTGTGTGTTGTGTTTCGGGTGTCCGGGTATCCGGAATTCAGGAAATCTCTAGTTTGAATCTCCAGTTTTGAGTTCCTGGATTCAGGACTTGGCACCCGGCACCCGGCACCTCAATTATCGATGAATGTCAGACATGGTGAATTCAGGTTTTCGTGCTTCAGGGTTTAGATTTTGGTGGTCGATGGTAGGTATATGCACTCATAGGGTGCATGTATCCTATGTGTTTGATTCTCTGGTGGCTACATCAGCTGTATGTCTTTATGATACATATCTAGGCCCACCCATATATGTAATATATTTTACCTCGGCCCACCCATCTATGCAATAAATATTTTACTGCACCCTCGGCCACCCGTATATGTAATATTCTCTCACCTCGGCCCACCTGTATATGTAATATTCTCTTACCTCGGCCCACCCGTCTATGCAATAATATTTGCCTTGCATCTCTCTTCAGCCCAGCTGTCTATAATATCCTACTCTACATACTACCCAGATGGGCCCACCCATCTCTGTCGGGGATGATATCCCCCTGGCCCATCCGTCAACATCAGAAATCATGTTTCCCTCAGCCCACCCGTCTCTCCCAAAAATACAAGTCTCCTGGCCCACCCGTCTCCATCGGAAATAATATTCCCCCCGGCCCATCCGTCAACATCGAGGATATACATAACCTCGGCCCATGGTCTGCTGGCCCGTCTTTGATGGGATATTATGTGGGTCGGGTGACCCATATAGTACAGAGTTTGTCACTGAAGGGGCTCAGACTAAGGCTAAAGAGTGTTTAGACTTAGAGATGATTCAAGACGACTAAAGATTGGAGATCTTTAGCAAAGAGGAATCCAGGTAAAACCCAGTAAGATTTAAGTAAGGAATCTACTACAAGTACACTGTGCTTATATAGGTACATATGTGCGCACATACCAGGTAACCATGGGAATATAAGTGCGTATCCTAATAAGGAAGGCATGTATCATACAAGTGTGTTGAAACGCATGAGTCAGAGATAAAAGCACATGTTTAGCATACGCGTATGCTAAACTGGCTGAGTCCGAGAATGGAGTCATGGGGAGTCATGACATCACATGATATGATGTATTGATGATGTACTAGTTGAATCATGCAGTCATGTGATGTCTGATGGAAGTGGAGGTGTCTGAGCAATAAGCTCCATATCACATGATATATGAGAATAGAAAGGAAAATGAATAGGGGCACGTACGACTGTAACAGTCCGAAGGTATCAGATATGATACGTCCGAAGGTTATCCAGAGCGTAGGGATGGAACAAGGATCAAGGCTAGCTTCAGAATGAGTTCCTAACTAGAAACTAACAGAGGTAGACTATCCGAAGATAGAGTCAGAGATATAGACTAAAGGAATCAATCCCAAGTCTCAGAAGTGTCACAAATTCCAAACACAAATCATTATTCCTTTCTCAATTTCCCTAAAGCATCTAAACCCAGCGCTAAGACAAACCCAAACCCTATCGAAATCCTCATATCCGCTTCTATAACTGAACTTCCTGATGAAGAAGAAGAGATCTTTTATGATGCTATCGGATAAGATAAGATAAGATAGTATCACGTGATCTTAGAATCTTCTAGAATATGATGTCATAACAATGTCACAACTATCACATCATATGATTCTCATTTCTATTTTATGATTGGCTAGTAGTTTCAAACTCAGTTTACATCTCAGTTTCAATATGTGTATATAGTTAGCTAGTTTCGCTGTAGTAGTTCTTTAGTTCAAACCTCTTGTATCTACATAGTAGCAATCCAAGATGTCCTTGCTCCTTTCTCTTCTTTTGTGATAACCTTAGTTTGAGTCCTAGTCTCTGCCCTTGCATTAATTTGTTTGTGGGTTGTGACAGAAGATGACTTAGAGCAGAAAGTGACTTAAGTCCAGAGGAAGCAGAATGAGCAGAATCAAAGATGATATTCGAACTAAGGTTCTATGGAGATCTACAAGTGGTTTATATACTGTAAGTATCTAATATGGATAATCAACAAGTCTGGGACCAAGGGCTATGTACAAAGTGTAACGGAAGTCTATTAGTTAATGCACAGCAGATCAGTAAGCACAAATCAGAAATGAAACACAGGTAACAGATCAGTGACACAGGATGGAAGTATACACAGCCAGAATATCGTAAACAGGAGGAATGATGAAAGGAGATAGACGCAGATATACACAAGGGAGTTAGAGTGCGAGAAGTGGGCACATTTGGATGGGTGATCTGGACAGGATCTGTGGACCAGATGGAAATAGAATCGATCAGATCTGATCGGATGTGGTTGGATCTGGGATCAGAAGTATGGTATATGACATATCCCCATCTCATCATCAGTGACTCGCCCATTCTCTCAAGTTTCCGTTGATTTGATCACAGATCTCCCTGTCTCTGGGGGTCTTGATAGTGTCATGGTTGTGGTGGACCATGGCCTTACAAAGGGGGTAATTATCATCCCTTGTCTTAAAATGGTGACTTCCAAAGGTGTGGCTAAACTATTTTTGAAACATGTCTATCAACAATTCGGTCTTCATGACAAAGTGATTTCAGATCAAGTACTGCAGTTCCTATCCAGATTTTTAAAAGGACTAGCACGACTCCTGGATTACACTATTGCCCCATCCACTGCCCATCATCCTCAGACCGATGGTCAAACCAAACGTTCAAATCAAGAACTCGAAACCTATCTACGCATCTACTGTTGCAATAACTTTGAAGAATGGATTGAACACCTTCCCATCACTGAATTTGTCCATAACCACTGAAAACACCATGCCTGAAATGCCTCACCTTTCTTTCTCATGATGGGATATGAACCCCATGCTATTCCCCACCTTATCCCCAACTCCACCATACCCACAGCAGAAGATCAAGTACGATCACTGCAAAAGATCCGAGAAGAAGCAATCACTTGCCATAATATTGCCATGCAAATAATGGCAGAACGATCCCGAGGAGATAAGTACAAACCATGGAAGATCAGAGATAAGGTCTGGCTATCAGCTGCTAATCTTAGACTTAAACTCCCATCATGAAAACTCGCACCAAAGCGATACAGACCTTTCCCAATCATTGCTGTCTTATCACCAATCACATTCACACTTAAACTCCCTCTGCAGTGGAAAATTCATCCTACTTTCCATGTGTCCGTCTTATCATCCTATGGCAAAAATGACGTACACAGCCCGAACTTCCTAGAACCACCACCTGATGTTATCAAAGAAGAGGAAGAATATGAAGTAGAAGCAATTCTTTCTCACTAAGGCACCAGTAATTGCTGACGGTATCTCATTACCTGGAAAGGATATTCATTGGGAGATAACAAATGGCTCCCAGAAAAGAACTTAAAGAACTCCGCTCAAATCTTGACTGCTTATAAAAAGCAAAATGCCTTGTAACTCAGCAATCAACCGTCCTACCAACAACTGATTATTTGCTATGTCTTCTTTTTCATTCCCAACATCTTACATCACTCCTGTCACCGAAGAAACCTATACCACTGCAGACCACTATGACGACCTTATCAGAAACATCAACAGAAATGCATTCATTGAAGCTGCTCTCCTCTGCCAAGGACACACCCTTGAGATTGAAAAGATCCTTACCGGCAAGGACGCATTCATTACTATCCTCCTCACCAACATCATCCACACTGCTGCACTCATTGAAACATTGTGTAATGATATCACAGACAATACAAACCACCAACGCATCCTACACTGTCAGAAATGCATTCACGCTTATGAGTTGCTTCTTCTTCCCTATTCTTTTAAGGCTGATGTTAAAATGGCTATTCACATTGTGGCCAAACATCAAGCATGTGTTGCTAGACCTCCCTCTCCACAAAGAGATCCACTCCCAATTCCTACACCTCTCACCTGTACTTCAGGTAGTCGTTCTAATATTGTTGCCCTTACTGGCTTACTGGCTGCTGTTCAGGAAGCCAGTCATACAGCCGACACTATTATTGGAGGAATTGAAGAAGCGGAAGATGAGTCTAGAGAAGCAAGAGGGTTAGTATCCCATTTGATATCTGCCATTCAGAACTATGAAAGCCAACTCACACCATCACCTGTAAACACCGTCACTATGCTTGACGAGGGCACAGAACCTCCTCATCTTTTTAACCCATTGCCCATTACACATGAAGAAGTGGTTGCTGCCAGAGAACTAAACCTTGAGCCTGCTGAGATTATTGCACTCAGTCATTAATTAAAGGAACTTCATATTCATCCGCTGATGTCCATCCCTTATGTCTTCGGACCATCAGACCCTACTACTCCCATTCTTATAGAGGCCTTAGGCCCCACAACTTCCTCCGATCCTGATGAGCTGCTAGCAACAGCCATTATCACACCTTCCCCATCAGCTTTCACTCTCACTGAGGATCAAGCTAGCAAGATCTGTTCTAGTAATGAATGAGCCTTGCAACGTATCTCTCACAAATGAGGAAAGAAACGCGCACATTCTACTAGCCCTCGTCAGCAAGCCATTGCTCCCACACCACTTCGCACCTCCACTTCTAATCCCAATGGAAACATGAAATGTCACATCTGTGGGATACTCAGTCATTGTCAGAAAAATTGTGTGGATTACCAATGTTGAATCTGTCAGTACTGGTCGCCTACCCATCTATCATTATATTGTCCTGAGTTCACTGGTACTCCGCCCTTCACTCTCACTTGGAAGGATGAAGGATTCTATGATGCCCTTTGTACCTGGGAAACTCGACTTGACAAAGAATGAGCTTATGCACTAAAAAGGCATGACTCTAAATGTTGTGCAGGAGCTGAAGAAGCAGCTTATATGATGAGTGGCTCAGTTCTTGACAAGGATTGCGACTGGTCAGATGATCCCATTTATTATGCTAACACGGATAAATGATGTAGTCAGTGACTTCACACATACCCCTATCTATTTTCCATTGTTTACCTTGTACATCACGTGATATGCCTCCTGATTCATACGCTCAACACATCTGTATGATGGTTGCCTTCCTACTTAGGATATGCACTTACTTTCTCATGTCTCTCTTAATCCATGTGCACATATTGGCTTATTTAAGCACATTGTATTATGGTTGTATACTTTACTTTAATCTTACTGGGTTTTACCTGGAATCTCCTTCACTTAGGTCTCCAACCTAAGTTGTCTGAATCACTTCTAAGTCTAAGCACTCCTTAGTCTTAGTCTCTATTCTTGATCATCTTTGAGTCACGACTCTTAGACTAAACCTTTGATCTTACTCGGAACTCTTCCTTGTAGTCATCATCCTCATTCTCTTTTGAATGTTGTAGAACTTCCCAGTGGAACATCTGTGTGTCGCTGGTGATGCCATCCCAGTTTGTAACAGACACAATCTCCGATCTGACTTCTCAGAAGTCCGGATGTCCAGACCTGCATATCCTGTGCTTCCTCCCTTCAATATCCAGATGTCCGGACCTATGCTCCTCTCTATCTCCCGATCTATCCCCATTTGTGATAACTCTGTTTGTACATTCACAAGTCTGGCTCTCTGGCTATCTCTGTATTCCATCTGCTTACTGATCTATTACTTCACTTCATCTCTGAGTTTCATTTACTTATGTTCCATTAGACTTTGCATATGGTTTGTACATAGCATCATACTGCGCTGACTGATCTTTCCATAACTACCTATAGTATATAAACCACCTGTAAATCTCTGTAGTACTTCAGTTCAAATATCAACTTAGTTTCTACTCATTCCTCTGGACTTAGTCTGCCTCTGAACCTCTTCCGGACTTGAGCTTAGTCTCTTGTCCATCTCTGGACCTTGGACCTCCATCCTCAGTCATACCTCTGGCTCTACCTTTGGGTAGTCTTTATACTGTCTGTTTCTACTCCAGACTTTGTCTGTGGTAGCCTTTAGTCTTCCCCACTCCTATGTCCAGAAGTCCACTGGACTTTACATCTCTATATCTGGACTTCCTCCGGACATGCATGACCCTATAGAAATTAAGGGCAGCATACTTGGCAAAGGGGCACAGTGCACAAGCTGAGGCCAAGCCCTTCCAGATTAACCCTCTATTGAGTATGATCTTAACATATGCAATAAATCTAAGTAAATTAGCACTCTATAAGGTGGGAAGAAGTAGCACAGCCACTCATTTTATCTATATAAGACCCAACTTTTTGGTCAATAAAAAAGAGATTCCCCCCCCCCCCCATAAGCAAGACCCTGAGCTCACTGTGTCCAACAACCAGCAAGCTGTTAACTCTGTTTCTTTCACTAAATTCTCTAGTTTTCTTTAGTCTTTCTGTTTCTCTGTTCCCTTTTTCTTTTCATCTGTTTCATCTTCTTTCTTTCTTTCTTTCTCTTTCTTCTTTTTTATTTTATTTTATTTATTTATTTATTTTCTAGTTTCTAGTTCCCTTCTGGAGTTTGTTTGTGCCAGTATCTGTTTCCAATACTAGTGTTGTCTCTTTAGTCCATCTAAGGCCAGAGTAGCTTGGTGTGAGAGACTTTGTAAGTTGATAGCAACACAACTACTACTTCTAAGTCTTCAAAGTTAACAACAGATCTTTTGGATCATTCAAAGATTTTGGAAAAAAATTCACCACTGTGTTCTATACTCAAGACAAGAAGATAGACACCATGACGAAGCTAGGCCAGTTGACACAAACTGGTTCACTCACCAATGAACTCCTTCCAGAATCATTTGTCCAACATGAGGCTGATTTGGGTAAAGATTGGCTTTACTTCTATGTAAACATGTGAGTCTACTACCATACATATCTGCTGCTAACTAATATCACTAGGTTCATTGATAGGGACATGTTTATGCACTATTGAGGGGGCAGTGTTGGCCACAATATATCATGGGGATGGGATGAGTTTCTGCAAAGTTATGGGGCTCAGGTGATAGAGGAAGAGGACAATGATGAAGAAGAGGAGGAGAAGGCAGAGGAGGATGAAGAGAACATTGACAATGAAGCAGAAGATGAGGGGAAGGGAAATTACTGGTGTGCTGTTACAACCCAAAAATTTATCATGATTGGCAGTACCAGTACAATATGCTACATATAATATAATTGCCAGCTTATAACTACCATACAATGTCACTACCACCTTATATTTACAATATAATCCTACATAATCTTGCTGCCAGCGTGGTTGAGCTGCATTAGCATGATTTAAGAAGAAAGGGAGAACAGGTGTGAAAGTTGTCACTAGCTTGCGTGGCTTTTGCGTAGGGCCATGTGGTTTTCACTTATGCTCACGTCCGTTTCAGTTAGCTCTCTTAATTTCTTGCGTGGTTTTTTCGAGTGCCAACTGTTGTCCCATTGTGTGATTGTGTGATTGCGTGATTTGGTCATGTGACTGTGTAGCTGGTGAAATTTGCCATGGGTTGTCTGAAGCTGGGGTAAAACCAAATTATTAGGATGGAGCTGAGGCCAGGGAGCCAAAGGGAGTGTGAAGCCAAAAGTGAAGTCAAAAAGGAGTGCAAAAAAGTGGAAAGCAAAAAAGGAGGGTACCAGGTTGGAAGTTGCCAGCAGGCTGGAAGTGTCCTCCCCCACCCTCAGGAAAAATCTTCTGATAGATTTCTCTTAAATTGATTATATTTTGGCTATCAAAGAACTGAACTTTGTCATGTGAAAAATCATGTTATTTGTTTCAAAAGCTGCTATGATCATTAGGATGGAGAGATGGGGGGACAGAAAAGCATGGGGAGGAGAGAATGAAGGCATGGGAGATGGGAGGCAGGAGATGGGAGATGTGGGAGGTGCAGGAGACAGGAGACGGGAGACAGGAGACGGGAGACGGGAGACAGGAGACAGGAGACGGGAGACAGGAGACAGCAGACGGCAGACGGCAGACGGCAGACGGCAGACGGCAGACGGCAGACGGCAGACGGCAGACGGCAGACGGCAGACGGCAGACGGCAGACGGCAGACGGCAGACGGCAGACGGCAGACGGCAGACGGCAGACGGGAGATGGGAGACGGGAGACCCGAGATGGGAGACACAAGATGGGAGACGGGAGATAGGAGATGGGAGACACAAGACGGGAGACACAAGACGGGAGACACAAGATGGGAGACACAAGATGGGAGATGGGAGACAGGAGATGTAGGAGATGGGAGATGTGGGAGATGGGAGACACAAGATGGGAGATGGGAGACACAAGATGGGAGACAGGAGACCAGTAACAGGAGATGGCAGATGGGAGATGGGAGATGGGCCACTTGCATGATTTTGTTGTGTGACAACTTAATACTGTTGCCCCCTATTAAAACTTGACACAAAAGATTTATTCAAGTTAATAGTTTGCAGTAAATACTTAAAAAAATCAAAATCAAATGCAATGACATGTGAGGATGAGATGGGCAATATAAACTCACAAAGATGGTGATGTGGTACTTTTACTTCTGTCAAAATATTGGTCAAAGTTATAATTTATTTCAAATTCTATTATCATTATTGAAGATAATTATTAGGATGAAGCCTTGACCAGGAAGGCAAAAAGAGTGCGAAGCACTCTTTTTGCCTTCCTGTGCCTTGGGCAAACAGAATTATTAGGATGAAGCCTTGGCCAGGGAGCAAAAGGAGTGCGAAGCACTCCTTTTGCTTCCTGTGCCGAAGGCACAACGGGTGGTGGACCCAAATTATGGGTTGTCATCTGCCACAGGTTGTCTGAAGCTGGGGGAAAATGAAATTATTAGGATGGAGCCAAGGCCAGGGAGCCAAAAGGGAGAGTGAAGGCAAAAGTGAAGGCAAAAAGGAGTGCAAAGGAGTGGAAAGCAAAAAAAGGAGGCCAAAGCCAAAAAGAAGTGCTTCGCACTCCTTTTTGGCTTGCCCTCCTTTTTTGCTTCACTCTCCCTTTGGCTCCCTGTGCCGAGGGTAAAACAAAATTATTAGGATGTGGCCTTAGGTCAGGGAGCCAAAAAGGAGTGTGAAGCACTCCTTTTTGGCTTCCTGTGCCGAAGGCACAATGGGTAGTGGACTCATGTCATAAACGGGATGATTTATAATGTGCAAATCTTGCACGCTGGGAACCATTCGTGTGAAACGTTCTTAATAAGGTAATGTTACGTGTTGTGACATTTGGGCAGTTTTGGTGATGCAGGTGAGTTCAGACAAGTCCAAAAGAGTGCAGGAAGGTTCTGGGAAGTAGAGCATGGTGGTCTGGCTTTCCATACTAGTAGTAAGTGTAGTTTGATGCGCACTTAGGCTTACTGTTTGGAAGCCACAGCAGTGGCGCACGTTGCCCAAAATATTTGTAAGCACATTCGGCAGTACCCGCGCAGGTAATGGCGCACCCATACCCGTGCCAATGCCTAGCAGTGCCACTGAACATGCCAAAGCCACGGCTTAGGCCGCCGGCTCAGGCTTTTCGAAACCTAAGCCCAGGCCCAAGCCTTCCTCAGGCCATGACTTAGGCCTGGGCTGGGCCCGGCTTGGGCTGGCCCAGGGCTTGAAGCCAGGCCATGCACATCACTAGACTTTGTGAGGTCCATTTCCTTCACTAAATAACGTGTCAGTTGGCTGCTGAATAATACTTAACACCGTTGCTTCATTTTAGGAATGATAACAGGTCACATATTGACCCGCCGATCAGGAAAACTCATAGCCAAGTGGTAAACAGGTCGAGCCTCTATGGGCGCGACAATGATCAGATTAGTTACTGGGCGTCCGCGCAATTCCCCAATGCGATATTGAATAGTACGCAGTCGGACCTACTGTGTTTGTGCCGCGTGACACTTATATCTGGACAATCTAGTCCCCAAAGAAAACTGAGGCACGAGCCCTGTCGTGGTGACATAGATTAAGTTCTTGGACATGGGCGCAGGCTGACCACCCCCATGCACCTTCCCTGCTGTCTGCTGTCTCCTAGGATAAGATGTAGTCAGGGAAGGGATGGAGGGTTAGTAGATGGTTTCGACCTCGCGAAGGGTCTTATCAAGGGGCTTACCGCTGCCCCAACCGCCTTACAGACTACGCTACTCCTCAGCCTTTTATGTAGAAAGGGAGTTTGGCGCACAGACCCTGGTGATGACGGCTGGCCTTGACCTAATCTAGGGGGGTGCACAACTCGGGTTAACCTTATTGCGATGAGGATTCCTCTCACCAGTCCTGGACCCCTGGAGGAGATAAGGAGACTGGCACAGCGAGAGGTTTCCCTTATTGCCCTGCACTTTTCTGCGTGCTTGCACAAGCCCGAAAACGCTAAGAAAGTGACCTGTGCCAGCTACAATATTAATGATGTAGGTCGTTTGTGTCTATACTTATATGAACGACTTTACTTGGGTGACAGTGAATCCATACCCTATATCTGGTGGCTGTTGGCAACCCAGCTGGCAGTGCAGCGCAAAATAATGCTTTGATGTGACTTGCTCCAATCTTGGTTGACCTCATGTGCAATGTGACTTAATCTAAAGACCCCAACTTGACCCAGACAATCAAGGTTGTGATGTCATGCTCGCCCGATGGCAGATACAGCATATACTTCAACCAAACATGTGACAGGTGTGCCCCCGTTCTCAGCACTAAAATAAATTATGTTAATTCGCATCACATGTGTTTTTTAAATTCGTTGTCAATGAGAAAAATAACTCTGTGTTAGCGTAAGATTCGCCAGATCGGTAAGACCCCATGTGGCATTACATGCACTAGCCTCGTTGTAGTACTTCATACCTGAACGCCTTGCAGAATACAACCAACAATGTCTTCCTCCGCGCAGAACCTTATCACACAACTTGACATCGGGACGACGTTTGGGGCACTTTTTATCGGGGTTGTCATTGCAGCAATGTTCGTTAACAGTTTCGTCGTGCAGTCAAAGCTGTGCATCTCCTGTCATCCTAATTTTTCTTCGCGGAACAGTCTCTTTGGTTTAAGCAATGTTCAAACTTTTATCTACTTTCAGACGCACAAGGGTACAGGGATGTCATTCTTTAAGCTGGCTGTACGTGGATACCACCTTTTATCAGTCCTGTTCTAAACACAATAACAGGTCATCTGGCTCTGGTAGGCATTCCTTTGAGTTGTCATAATCAAGTGCGTCAGGACCATAAATTTCCCTAAAACCTTAGGATACTCGATGCTCTGCACCTGGCCTCGATCGTCCACTGCGTCTATCATTATCTAGTGACCAACTATACAAACGTCAATGCGCTAGTGGGAATTGTATGGAGTTTTAAAGTGAGCTCTTATTTTGGTCTTCCTTGCAGCTCCATGGTACTGATGAGCTTATGCAGCTTCAGATAATAGTCGATGTGAGCTGTATTTGCTAAGCTCTGTGGTGCACCTCGGTCACACTCCACAGGTATTTATTATCCTTACGGTACATCTGTAAGTTTGATGTACAGAATGTGGTGTGCAACCGTTAATTAACACATTCCTACGTCATAGCCTTTATTGTTATCGCATATGGATAAGTATGTATCTCCCTATCAATGAATTTCCACGGTTGATGCAGTATACCTGTGTAGTGAGCAAGGGCCGGTCAAGAATCCTCCCCATCACAGTGGTAGGTTTATAATTGATATAGTCTACAGCATTGCATTCTGTTCAATCCTTGTTAGGGAATAATCATAATCATAAACTCAGGTAAGCTTGTTGGCTGCAAATTCCCGTTGTTCGATCTTGAAGATCCCTTCAGGCATTGCCATTGGTAATTGTTTAAAAGATGTTCTTATTGTTGGCTCATCATTTTAACCCAATGTCAGCCCTTATTTGGGCCATGTGAGTGAAACTGTGTGCTAGCTACACGGAATGCTGATAGTGAGTAGATATCAGTGTCATGTGTTTTCGGATTTGGTTCAAGTCCAGTGGGCGATATATATGACTTTGGCCACAATTACTTTTGCCGACATTGTTGTCGCATCATCACTATGCTATCTCCTGGCTACCTCCCGTACTGGGTTCTCTAGGTAAGTTCCATTCATTATCTGGCTCTGAGAGACTACTAAAATACACAGCACCGATTCCTGGATAACAAAGCTCATGGCTTACATTATCAATAACGGTTGTCTGACGAGGTATTCCTCCTTCTAGACTATCCCATGTCTTGACTCATATTTAATACAGCGTATGTTCGATAGCAGTTGTGATTACAGTAAGCTACCAGATATTGTGTTGTTTATCTCTTCTCTGAGGGTCTTAAGTGCGCAGCCATGCCGACCAACTTCATCTTCGTCGCTATTGACTTTTTATTGGCTAAATGTATGACCAAAGCCTTTTCCTAGAATCATGCTGACCAATTATCCTGTTTCAAGTATATGTCAACTCGTTCCTCGCACTCATGAATGCACGATACTACGCGCAGATCAACCCAGACACTGACAGTTCTCACCTTTTCCACAGCCACCATGGGGTTCTCCGTTCAGAGATTCACATGAGGGCGTCGGAAGACGAGGAGCTCTAGGCTTCTCGGAAGGACGTGTTTAAAAATCCCCACAATGAAGCTGTGGATCCTTCTCGATCTGCCAATGTCAGTGCTCGTTTTTGTATCCTTGCATCCTCAATGATACACTTTAGCCACAGCAGTCAATTGCAGCGACAACGGAGATGAACGAATTCTCGTGGGTATGATGGATGAGCATGCGCGTGGACTATTTGCCAGATTTTTTTTTTTTTTTGAATCCTTGTTTATTGTCCGTTGGGGCTAAGCCCTATGTTGGACATCTCCTACATGTATGTACCTTGGTATTTACTCTATATATCTTGTCTTGGTAGCGTCTTGACAATGGTTCCGGCGTGGGCGGGAACTGTGATGCCTGTGAGGAGGCAAGCGGTTATGTTTGGGTTTGGTTTGGTTCTATTATTCTCTCCTTTCCTCTTTTTCCTTGGGGGGGGGGGGGGTAACATCTCCGAAAGTCTGCTCGAAGCGTCTTGTACGTGCGATGTATTTCAGGGTCGCTCTCCATCAGGAAATTCACACATTCCTTAACATGCTTAATCAGCTTAACTCACTTATCTCAAAACTTGTTTGCTCTCTCTCACATCATTCACCTGGCATATCTTATATTTTTTGAGTGCGAAATACAATAAAACATGTATATTAATATATCTCAACTTTTTTTTCTGAATTCATTCACATTGAAATTTTGGACAAGTAGATTCAATTTCACCAAGGCAGTTAAGTGTAAATAAGTCCGCATAAGGGCACGTCAAGGAATGTGTGAATTTCCTGATGTCATTCCTTGAGTATCGTTGAGCAAGTGCTTGATATTGTATTTGCGCGGGCCTACTTCGAGACGCATGGCGTCTCTCTGTCTGGTGAAGGTGGGGCATACTAATAGGAAATGATGTACTGTTTCCTCGTGCGCGTTGCAGTTTTCGCACTTGGCTGATTGGCTCTTCGATATCCGGTGTAGGTGTTTGTTGAGCGCTATATGACCCGTTCTGAGCTGAAAGAGAAGCGAGCTGTGCTTCCTTGGTAACGATGCGGTTTTTTGCGGCGAATTTGTTGGAAGGAGCTGACTGGTCTATGGTGCGCAGGGCGGTGAACCTTGGTGAGTTGTTTGCTATTTCCGTCGCCTCGTCCTTTATTCTGCGGTGGTATGTCTGTTTGATCGCTGACTTACTACGTGGCAGTTCCTTGGTTTCGCCGTGTTTTGTTAGCAAGGATTTCGGGAGTTCGTTCGTTCCCGATGATTTCCCTCTCGCTGCCTCTTTCGCCTGCTCGTCCGCTGCTTCATTGCCCGGGATGCCCTTATGCCCTGGCGTCCACCTGATGATGAGTTTCCTTCCATCGTTGGCTGGGATGACCCTGCGTAGGTCGTCATGGAACATGTCCATCAGGTAGTGTCCCGGTTGTGAACGGAAGGCTGATGTTGCGCGGATGGCTGCCTGATTGTCTACCCCCAGTGACATGGTACCCCCCCTTTCTCCTCCCTCTTCTTTTAGAAGCTGAACCGCCAGAATCATTCCCACAAGCTCTCCTTCATACACCGTGTGCTCCGTGTCCTTGCCCAGGTAGAATCTCCGACTCTTAATCACTTCTTCGCCTCGCATGATCACTGCTGCTGCCCCCACTCCTCCTTCGATCGAAGATCTGTCCGAGTATGCTCTTATGTCTTCTTCCGCCGATAAGTCTTCATCCGCTGCTCTCTCTGGTTTGTCTGCGATGTGCGTTTCGGTGTCTGGGGTCCACTTTGGATAGTGTCTGACCGGCCTAATCTTCTCTGTGTATTTGCCAGATAGGGGTCATTAGTTTGTATCCTGCAGCCTGTCATGGTTCGGGGTTCAGGCTGGTAGTGAATAGGTTTGTTGGAATCCGAAGGATCCGAGAGGAAAGAGACCGAAGGATCCGAGATAGGTATGAGTGAGAAGAGATAAGAAGAGTGGTCCGAGCGCAAGGCCAGAATGGCCAATAGCGTGTGCCAGCGTGACGACGTTGTTACGCTGTGCAATATGCCGTTTGATTTCGTCCCGCTACGAAATATGCCGTTTGATTAGTTTTATTATCGTTGCTATTCCACTCACCTTATAGTAGGCGCTCAAGCGCAAAAACATCTCAGTTCTTTTCAAGAGACTGAGATGTAAGTACCTAGTCACCAGTCGCCGTTTTTGCCCTGGCTAACGAGCGTTTTAGTTACCTGTTATCTAGGTACTTTAACCGTCAATATGAGTTCTTTCAAAGAGACTGAGATTTACCTGTTATCTAGCGCGCCCGCTCCCTACCTTATCGTCTCATAATCCCAGAAGGTTCAGTGCTGGTCTTTGTGTATTTGAGTCTTCAATGACATGCTTTAGCCACGGCAGCCGAATGCGGTGACAGCAGAGATAACGGAGATGAATGATTTCTTGTCTGATGGATGAGCATCCACAAATCTGGTCGCAAATCCTTGTACTATATGTCTCGTGCACCAGCAAGCCCATTTGCATTTATTTCTCAGGTACTCTGTTGGCAAGTATGTACCTTGGATTGGGTGGTTCTCGCACAACTATCTATGCGCACTCTCCCAACCACATTTCCTGCAAGGTGTGCATATCATCCGGCTAGATCCAACATAATGTACTCGTCTAACGGCGAGTTTCCACTATATTCTTCCTTGGTGTACGGGCACTGGCATGATATGTCCGTGTCAGCATATAGGTCTATGGCCATGCAACCACTCCTTGACCTTCTGTTTGTCTGTGTAAATGTCAATGTCGCTGAAAAATTAAGAGTATTATTGAGTGAACGAAACGTTATCACAACCTTCTAAAAACAATGTTCCAACATTCAAGCAAGTGCTCGGAGCTAATTCCATTGCCGAGCGCCGACCAGAGGAAAAATATAAAGCATTGCAGGAGGCGCTGGGGAGGGAAGGGCCGCCTTACTGGTATCGGGCCATTTGAGACAAACCGTCGGTGAGCTTTCCACGCCACCAATAGAAACTACTGGTTATTCTGTCGCATTACTCCGTACATTACTAGATACTATCCATACTATCGATTCCTAGGACGTGGTGGTACGTTGATACACAATTATTTTCTTTCTGTTATTCGTATAGTGGTGTGAGGAAGAGCCAGGATGCCGTGAATCCTCTATGAGTTCCCCCCTGTACTCACCGCATGTCGATTATATCTTATTGTATCGAGAAAATTGTTGAAGAGTGTTGCGAATAGGCTCCGCTCGGCAACCGAGTGCGGTTGCCGTGCGGAGCCTGTCTAAACTCTAGTGAGTGATACTCTGGGCTCTTCTGAAACATCATACCACCTGCTTATCAGCGACTTCGGATATCCACCTGGATCTCTGCGCAATTTCCGATACACAAATGAACTCTTATATACAGAGCCGAAGTTGGACTAGATTCCTATAAGCAGGCTGTTTCAGGTGAGCGATGGTTTGTGCGCTTTATGTCAATAGCGAGAGCTGAAGTTGAAGATAGCGGCCACAGGTCGACACAACCAGGACCATTTCAAGCTGCTGTTGCAACTTGCCAGCAGCTAGACAACTCGCTTTGATTCAAAGATCCTGGCGGGCTTCTCTAGCATAAATCTGCAATACTCGAACCTCACTCGTACCTTCTTTCAGACTAATCTATCACCGCAGTATAATTTATTTGGTCTTCTCCGCAGGCTTCCGAAGTTTTCGCCAGAACCCTCAAATCTAGCTTATGATCTTTCTCACGGGTGCTAGGGTTCGAAAATGTCAGAAATCGCTAGCTCGACGAGTAAGACAACGAAGATGGGACAATGAAGACGACAATACTTACATGGAAAAATATTCGTACCTTTTTCCGGCACAGTTCAATTGACTTTGCAAGGTCCAACAGGGCTCAACCTTCACTAAATAACGCGTCAGTCGGATAATACTTGTTCATTCCTCAAGGCCCCACTTTTGGACCCGGTTTGTCTGTTCTATCACCGCAGTATATTCTATTTGGTCCTCTCCTTCCGAAGTTCTAAAACTTCGCCAGGAACCTCAGATCTACTTTGGGATATTGCTGATGAACACTAGGGTTGGACAAAGGCAGAAATCGCGAGCTCGACGAGAAGGACAGCGAAGACATGTGATAGGGACAATGAAAGACGACAATACATGGAAGGAGATTCGTACCTTTTTCTGACACAGTTTGATTTTGCGAGGTCTGACCTTCACTAAATAATGTGTCAGTATTTAACACGGATTCTGAATTATTGAGAGTTTATCTATTTCATTTTCAGAATGATAACAGGTCATACATTACTCAATATCAACACGCCGATCAGAAAAACTCACAGCCAAGCAGGGTTCCTCCGAGCTTCCAGGGGCGCGACAATGATCAAATCAGTCACTGGGTGTTCGCGTCATTCAGTATGTAGTCGGACCTACTGTGTTTGTGCTGCGTGACATTAATATTGTGTCAACTACAATGATGTAGGTCGTTCGCGTCTATACTTATGAACGACTTTAATTGGCTGACCGTGCGGTGCAAAACGATGCTTCGATGTGACTTGCTCCGATCTTCGCTCCCCCAATTTGACCTCATGTACAATGTAGCTCAATCCAAAATTTGTTTCAGTACTGGTCTTGGGCTTGGAGTCCCAGACAATCAAGACTGGTGTCATGCTCGCCCGATGACCGATACAGTATATCCTTCAACCAAATATGTGATAGGTGTGCCCTCCTTTCTCAGCACCATGTTAATCCGCATCACCGGTTGTAAAAAAAATCCCGTTGTCCATAAGAGAGATAACTCTGTGTTGGCGTGAGATTCGCCAGATCTGTAAGATCACAGGCGGCATTGCAATGCGCTAGCCTCACCATAGTACTTAATACCTAATCACCTTGCAGATTACAACCAACCATGTCTTCCTCGCCGCAGGACCTTATTCCACAACTTGACATCGGGACGACGTTCGGGGCACTTTTTATTGGGGTTACCATTGCAGCAGTGTTCGTAAGCGTTTTTGTTGTGTCAAAGCTGTGCATTTCCCGTCGTCCTAATTTATTTTGCGGAACAGTCTCTTCGGCTTAAGCAATGTTCAAGCTTTTATCTACTTTCAGACGCACAAGGATACAGGGATATTGTTCTTTAAGCTAGCTGTACGTTTATGCTGCTTTCTACCCGTCCTGTTCTAAACGCTATAACAGGCCATCTGGCTGTGGTAGGCGTTGTCATTATCAGGTGCGTCTGAATCACGAATTTCCCTGAAACCTTAGGATACTCGATGCTCTGCACCTTGCCTTGATCATCCACTGCGTCTATTATTACCTAGTGATCAACTACGCAAACGTCAATGCGCTCATGGAAATTGTATGGAGTTTTAAAGTGAGCTCTTACTTTGGTCTTCCGTGCAGCTCCGTAGTACCATGATACTGATGAGCTTATGCAGCTTCAGATAATAGTCGACGTAAGTGGTATTTGCTAAGCTCTGCGGTGCACCTCTGTCACGCAATCTACAGGTATTCATCATTCTTTCGGCACATCTGTAAGTTTGATGTGCAGAATGTGGTGTGCAACCTTCAATTAATGCATTCTCACATCATAGCCTTTATGGTTATCGCATATGGATAAGTATGTATCTCCCTATCAATGAATTTCCACGGCTGATCCAATATACCTATGTAGTCAGCAAGGGCCGGTCAAGAACGCTCCCCATCATAGTGGTAGGTTTACAATTGATATAGGTTGTACAGCATTTCATTCTGTTCATTCCTCGTTAGTGCATAATCATAACCATAAACTCAGGTAAGTCTGTTGGCTGCAAATACCTGTTGTTCGATCTTGAAAATCCCTCCAGGCGTTGCTATTGGTAATTGTTTAAATGACGCTCTTATTGCTGGCTCATCATTTTAACCCGATGTCAGCCCTTATTTGGGCACTGTGAGTGAAACTGCTTCCTAGCACACAAAATACTGATAGTGAGTAGATATCAGTGTCATGTGTTCTCGGATTTGATTAAAGTCGAGTGGGCAACATACGTGGCTTTGGGCTCGATTACTTTTGCCGACATCGTTATTGCATCATCAATGTGCTACCTCCTGGCTACCTCCCGCACTGGAGTCTCTAGGTGAGGCGGCGATCATCCATTACTGACTAAGAGATACCACTAATATGAAATACATAGCACCGATTCCTTGATAGCAAAGCTCATGGCTTATATTATTAATACCGGTTGTCTGACGAGGTATTCTTTTTTCTAGACTATCTCATATATTGACTCATACTTGAAGCAGCATATGTTCGATGACGGCCATGATTACAGTAAGCTTCCAGCGATTGTATTGTCTCTTCTCTAAGAGTCTACAGTGCATAGTCATGCCGACCAACTTCATTTTTCTTGCTATGGAATTTTTATTGGTTAAATGTATGACCAAAACCTTTTCCTAGTCGTGTTGACTAATGATCCTGTTTCAAGTATATGTCAACTCGTTCCTCGCACTCATGAATGCACGATACTACGCGCGGGTCAACGCAGGCACCGATAGTTTTTACCTTCCGAACAGCTACCACGAAGTCTACCGTCCGGGGATTCACATCAGGGCGTCAGAAGACGAGGAACTCCAGGCTTCTCGGAAGGACGTGTTTAAACATCCCCACGATGAAGCTGTGCATCCTTCTCGATCTGTCAAGGTCAGTGCTGGTTTTTGTGTCATTGAGTCCTCAATGACACGCTTTAGCCACAGGAGTCGATTGCGGTGACAACGGCGACAATGGAGATGAATGATTTCTCGTCTGTATGATAGATGAGCATGCGCGTGGACTATCGCTAGATAGAGGTCATTAGTTTGTATCTTGCAGCTGCAGTGCAGCATCATGATTGGATGAATTGCCCCACATTTCCTTGTAAACTACAATAGTGGCTTCATTTCTATGTAATATATCGAGCTCTCAACGCTTTGAACGAATGATCAATAGTAAACCTAAACCTTGTCGCTACCGTGCCATAACCCTTTATCCAAAACTTTGGAAGCATCGATATCCTGAATAATTCATCCTGATTCTCCACAGGTTCTGCCACTTTGACACCTGGATTCTCTCCATCTCCCAGAGAGTTCAAAAATTTTATGCAGCACTGCTCTAACCTTAGGTGACTGCGTATGAACCCTCGGAATATTGATTGGGCGTCATGGATGATTGTACTTCTCACCACACTTGAACACGATTATATCGTTTGCAGCTTGGCATGGACGTCGGAGGCTTGTCTCCGGTTTACATGGCCCAATTAGGATATTCGACACAACCACTTCGGAGCAGACTGCCATCTCCTTGTCTCAGAGCAACCGCCTCCTTGCGAGTGCATCCAACGATAACACAGTACGTCTGTAGAATCTCGACACCAACCTCCAAGTCAGTCCACCCCTCCAGCATGAAGAAGCTTTATGCTGCGCAGCCCTTTCGACTGCTGGAAAAGTGCCAGTCACTAGTTGCGACGACAAAAATGTGTATGCGTGGGATGTTCATGTCATCCTCAAACAAGCTGGCCTTGAAGACCTATTGTCCACTGGCACCAATATTGTGAGTGCCAAAATATCACCTACTCTTCTCACTGACAGTGTCTACTGATCTCAAGCCGAGCCACGCCCGGGAATAGAGCGCAGCCCCTGCTCCTCGCTCGGTGACAAGTCATTTTTGGAGGTGCATCACGTGTTTCCAAGCTTTCTCATTCATTATAACAGCAACATTTCAGGCTGATGCTACGCAGTGTCACAACGAGTTTGGGGGTGTCGATGAACTCTCATCACGGTTTTTTGACGACATGGGAGCCGATGATGATGTGCGTCATTAGTATTTACATCAATAAGGTTGTGTTCAAATTTCTGTATTCTCAGTTCTACCCAATGGGTGGTGCCCATCCTCATTCCCCTGCCAGTGCACTCCTTGGTTGCCTTGCCTCGCTCTTTCACCGCTTTCGACCTGAAAATGATGAAGAAAACGAACTGCAACCTCCAGTGCTTTCAGGATTACATCTACATGTGCTCTTCGCTCGCTTGTTACCACTCTTTCACCGCTCATCATTTGGAAATCAAGCATTGAACGAATTGCAGCAACCCTCCACGCCTTCACGGTTAGATTTACGTACAGATGCAATCATCGATATCCTGTCCTCACTCTTCCGCTCCACATCAACGAAGAAATCGGACTCTCGCAACGCACAATACATCCTCATGTTGTCGAAGTGGCCCCGATGCGGGACAGGGAGGTATGTCTTTCTCCGTTGTGTTAATCCCTGGTGCCTGATGATGCGGCCACAACCCACTCAACCTAATGGTACTACTATACCAGGTGCAAGGCCTGCATATCCACTACCCGTCCGATTGTTGGCTCATCTCGTGCTTTTTCTCTGCTGCGCGTCTCCTCAACACGCTGATGGCAATGCACACTCGACACAGCAGCAACATAGTCAACCGCACGGTCCGGTCCAGGCTCAAGTGTCGTCACTGCAGACTCAGCTTACGCCCCCTCGACGTCTACGATACCTCCTCCTTCTGATATTCCTAATACTACACCAGTTGCCGCACCCGCGCAACCACGGCCCCTTCCATTACAAACTCGTTTCGTTCTTTTCCTCTGCTGTACATCTTCCCCTCATGTAGATGTGCATTAACATTGCAGCATATGGATATCTATTTCATCTGCTTATTATGTTATCTCCTTGGTGGCGTTCGCGTATATTTGATTTCCACACCCTCCTCAATCTCAGTCTGGTTTTGACTTTACACCGCCAAACCTCAATTTCAGTCTCAAAAAGTTCCTAGAAACATGTACTGGTCGCAACAATGCATTTACCCTTTCACATAGTACTAAGTCTTACACGTCGAAATTGAGGGGGTTCGTGTTACACTGAAGAACTAGTACATACGTCATCCTTACTTGGATCTGTTATCGCCTCCGCGATGACAGGCATATCCACAGATCCCAAATGAGCGAATTACACCTGTTCATTGAGTGTAAGAGTGGCCCGCAGCTTGCCATCAAGATAGAGCACAAATCCACCCATACTACAAGGTGATGAACCTGTGCATCATCGTCCATCAGGGCACCACTTTCATGTTATTTTTTGCATCAATGAAGAGTTCAAGTGTAACTGACTCTTGAACTTCTGCTTGGGATGTCACCAAGTAATATAACTAGCAGCTTGCCTCGCCATATGGCTCGACGGTCGATGCAGGGCTGGGCGTGGTACGCACCAAATATATCATTGAAGTCATTTTTAGCTTGACGAGCACAAAAACTGCCATACGGCCCGGGCGATCACGAATTCTAGGACAAAAACGCCATAAGTATGAGGAGCAGACGATGGAGGGTGATGACAGCCGTCCTCTCGTCCGTATCCGGAATGTCTGTATTCCATGTGCACGCAAACAAAGTTAAGCCACAACTCGGGAGAATTTCTCATGTTGCAGAATGGACAGTCAGTCACTGGCATCGAGTGTAAGGATATGAGCATCGTTGAGACACGGGAGTGAAGCGCAAACAAACGAAATGCAGAAGAGAATAGCGAAGATCGTCATAAAGTTGATGACAATGCATCTGTTCATTCTGCTCTCCTTGATGGGTGCAGCCACATGTGCATGACGAGCCGGCACTGTGCCCTCAGGCTGTGTCGTATACATATATATACCTCACTTGAAGCGACTGCACGTACTGGATGTATAGTACAGTTACAAGTGCTGTGTTGGGCGGTTGAACTATACTTGTGGTGCATTTGGATGACTTTCTGAAAGATCTAGAAATGTCTTCGGATTCAAAGATACTTCCAAACCTTCTTGTACTGATGTCATTTTAAGCAATCGGACGATAACTCGTTCCAAACTCCAATCTGAGATCTGAATGGCGGGTACCCCTTTTCAGATTTCAGAATTAGCCCGAACCAACGGAAATAACGGAAGTTTACGCACTAAAGTCACTCGACCACTAGTACAACTACGTTACAAGCCCAACATCAATATATCCTGTTATTTCATGCATGGTAGAGTGTCTGCCGCTGAGGCTTGAGTAGGTCACTTCGCACGAGATATGTGGCACCGATGTAGACAGATCCGAGTTTGTGTTCTTCTAGTAATCACATAGAATGCAGAACATAGTCATCATGCATGTCACATGACTGCAAGTCTCATGCCCTCTGGACTGAGTTGAGATGTGATGTGCACATAACTTACCGGATCGATGATTATGGTCTTACATCTACATTTCTGGTAGCACCAGGACGGATGAGTTGATTGAAACCCATTTAGAATTTTGGATCCTGAAAACAAATATTCAGATTATCGCAACTGCAGGCCCAAGTCGAACCTGAAACATTAAAATACATTCATGTCATCATACAAGAACGCGAGCCAGTATGTACAATCAACCCGGAAAGCAAGAAAGCAAGCACAGAAGATTACTCAACCTTCATGACACTGTCAATGCGTTTCCGCTGAACGCGTTTTTTGAGGTCTATCCACATCGGGTATCCGAATATCATCGTACACCCAATATAAGCAGCCTGAATATAAAATTAAAGGCCTGAGGCTCAGAAAGTCGCAAGACAGACATACCGTCACTATAGCGCCCTTTACATATTGCCTGCAAAGTGACCAGGTATAAAGTGCTTCAGCCCCATGGATGCCAAAGAATATTGCACAAGAGGTTCGGAAGGAAAGACCAAGACCAGTGGCATCTCTAAACGCGTGCGCTGGGGAGAAGAATGCATCCATAGTAGTGACAGGTATGGAGAGGAATGTAGTATCAGGCGGTGGTGGCGACAGGAAATAGAAGCACGCGAACGACACGATTCCTACTATGGCAGCTGTGCGAGGAATCTGGAATGTGGTTATTTGGGGAGCTTTGAGCTATAGTACATGGATATATAACTGTCAGAGGTAAGTTGACTGAAAGCAAAGGTGGTCAAAGCGCACCATACCAAGACGCTCCTGAGCCTCTGCCTTCATGCTCAGAAGCCGGGGTTTGACTTCCTCGTATCCCGAAAGCGGCGGGTCGAATGACACCCGGGTCGTATTTGATTGCCCGGACTTGAGCTTATACACGAGTGTCATACCCTAGTGTGTCTGTCAATGCTGACGAGCACAGGACGTACATTTCCCTGGGCCTACCTTGGAGTCGATGTTAGACATCTCAGCGGTGAACACGTTGCCCTCGACTTTCCCGAAATATTTGACATATGCGACCAATGTATCGGGATGGTTTTTCATGTACATGC
The DNA here is from genome assembly GCA_016800925.1 of Suillus spraguei. Classification (NCBI taxonomy): domain Eukaryota; kingdom Fungi; phylum Basidiomycota; class Agaricomycetes; order Boletales; family Suillaceae; genus Suillus; species Suillus spraguei. Next base: position 117,048 of record JABCPU010000121.1, read on the forward strand.
ATAGGAAGCCAGACTTGGAAGCGACCGGATCTGACATGTTGTGAATGTGCAAGCTACGGCTAGTCTTGGGTGCATACTCTGTTTGGGATCAGTCTAGGTCATTCAAGCGGAGTTGAGATGACAAAGGTACCTATGGCTTGCAGTTGCGTTTTTCCAGTAGCCTCAAATACCCACTAGAATTAACCAGGGTATCAGCTTGACCTTAGAAGCTGCGACACGGTCAATGAAAGTTTCAATTATTTTGATTTATGCATCAAGCTTATAGCGACCCTATTTGGTATTTACTCCTTTTCTTTAGCAAGAACAACCACTCTGAATCGTTCAAACCATGGAACCATTTCCCCATACATGCCTGCATTTTCAACAACAAACCTCGTGTGAAAGAATCGAGTTGCCCGTGCTTGGTATGGGTGATGCTTGTAAGTCATGACACCATCATTCAGTCGTATCTGCGGCACCTGAACTTTGAACAGTACAACTTCCAAGCTCTCATAATATTCAACTTGTCAGATGCTCATCTCAGCTGCGATAATGTTAAGCCCCATCAACACATCTTTGATATCCAAATTTCCAGCACACCGACTGTCGTGATATTTACCAAGACTCTTTCTGGACGTCGAGCAATTATGTAACCAAGATCTAGCATGTTGATGGTCGGTGTTGATATAATTTCATATTCTGAAAGTTTATATTGACTCTATCTAAAAGAGACGTCTACAACACAAATATAGTAGTATAATCAGGGCAGGTAGTTCATAATTCATAGTATACCCATAATTTAAGTTGCTGATGAGTTTGAGCTGGAGAAGTCGATGATTTTTTACAGGTAGGTCTCGACCGTCTTGTCTAACTCGGACTCGACGGTCAAATGTAACTGACACGAAAAACAGTATGAACTACTGCATGCCTTGTCGAGTGAACGAGTAAAAGATCGTGAAAAAGCGCGAGCTTTGATCTAGTTAAGCTGCGTGTCTTTCAACTAACATTTATGACCAGTGGTTGATCTGTGCTTTGTTAACCACAGTACGCGGATATTTCATACACTCATATCATGTACTCCTTCCACCAATATCGCTTTTATCCATTACTCGATCAGCAGCGTCCTACGTATTGTTCAATCAACAACAGCACCAACGGGAAAGTAGAAGCACTCACTGGTGTATCGCTTGTTCTCAGGGTGGGGTATCCTGGTCGGGAACTGTACATAGATTGGCAAAGCAGGCATTGCTTTGATCGCAGCAGTCACTATCCTTTTTGCAACTCTCGTCCTGTTCGCTACAAATTGGTCGCCTTGCTGTGACAGACATTATAGATGCTGTCAACGCAACCATACAGGTGAGGAAGAAGAAACGCATTATTGGTTTGAACTTTGGAGTGGTATGATCTGCTGAGTGCTCGAATGATTTATTTGAGGTTGGGTGGACGCGGATAGATGGCTTGCTTTTATATTATCGTGAAAAGGCGTTTGGGAAAATGGTTATGCCAGGCGGAATATGATACATTAGCGATTTAATGCACCAGTGATGCAGCTGTGACGAGGCACGTCAAAGCTGCTGGCAGTTTACCCACCCGGTCTGCATTAATTTCCGATTGTATCCCCTGCTCCACCTCCATTCCTCTCCAACTTCCAAGTGCACCCCTCGCTCGCTACGCCTCGCTCTTCCACTGCTTTCAACCTGAAGTCAAGGGTGCCAACCTAGGACGAACAGTCACCAACTCAGTGTGATTGAGTCAGGCACAATGGGGATCAGAGTGATGTATCTGGTGCCCCAGGATAAGATAGTAGTGTGGTGACACCCACGGGGTTATAAACGTTGGGCTCGGGGAACTAGGTGTATAAATGGGGTAGTCATCCAGCCTTTCATCAAATTAGCCCGAGTTACATAGCTGATACAACAGGCATACTACTGTAAGCGTAGCGAAATTATATTTTGAGTGGGTCGCCATGCTAACCCATGCTTATAGTAAAGACACGTTTGATGTCAAGAAAGTTTCAGATCATAGAGTACGCATGCTGACGGCCCCTGGTGAGATACGTAGCCAGCAATGAGATTGAAAATGGCCTCGACAGCGGATGCCTTGATTCCTATGAAATTATACTGTGTTTTAGAACAAGCTCACCGCACTAGCAAAGCTACTGTATCTTACACGTCGCATCTCTCCATCTCCCAGAGAATTCAAAATTTTAATGCAGCACTGCTCTTCTTCAGGAGCGTATATGAATCTTTGGAATAACAATTGGGTATCATAGGTGAGAGGCCTACAGTTCAAAGGGCTTCTGCAGCCCTGACGCTAGTTTTAGGGGACTGACATGGAAGCGGAGCCCATGTCAGAAGCGTCCAGCAGAGCCTGACCCACTCCTCAGTACCTGCCACAGGCATCCATTTCCTAGGATAAGGATCGGTTGGCTAGATCAGAGGGAGGCTAGTAGAGCGCGGGGGGATGCAGCGGTTTCGAGCTCTCGTCAGGGGGCTGCTAGCGTTCGTACCTCGTTCCGTTTAGGAATACTACAACTGAGCCTATGTGAACAACGGGAGTACATGGTCTGTGCAACACTGCAACTGCAACCAGTCTAGGGCCAGCCAGACGCTTCAGCACTCATGACCCACTGTAAGGGTCGTGTACAGGCTGGGTAGGCAGAGGCCTGCAAGTGGGACAGAGCTTTATCGCAAGCTCGGCCTTTATATACTTACAATTATTATATAGATTCTGTTTCGGATACACCAGCGACACGGACTACTCAAGATGCCACAACGAACGCAAAGGCAAGTGCAAGTACAAAATCTAATTATGTTTGCGTTGCAGGTAAAGAAAAAACGAGCTCAAATCCGGCTGCGCCGCCAACGGAGGCTCGAAATTCTTACAGGACATGAGTTCAACAGTTCTTGAGAATGGAGACTCATCCTTTTCAGACTTGAACTCCAACTTGTACTAGTATGTCCATGAATTCCGACTCGAGTTCCCCCACCACTAGCTCCTTGTCTTCTACCTTTGAGTCAGACACCAATGAACCTTCAGACGACTCATCTGTATACTCAGATCCATCCAGTTTGAGTACTGTGTCCAGGCTAGACTCAAGCACCGACTCGGACACAGAATGTGAATCTGCAGGATCAAACCCTGACTCAGGCACCGAGGCTGATGACGAGCTTGATGCAAGTGCACCCACTAGAGTATTCTTGTTTTCTTTGCCCCTCCATTTTTAGTTGATGCATTCGCACCTGGCTCAGGGTACAATTCCTTTGGAACGGCGTCGTCAGATGTCACAACACTGACCAGGGACCAAGTCAAAGTATCTGTCCAGCTAACAGTTCCTAAGGTTGAGTTATTTTTTATATGTTTTCTGATATATTTCACGCACTTGATATCAGGGACTTCCTCATCATCCTCGGCCTTCGCCTCCGCAGTATCTCCGCCTTTGACCGTGCCTGCTAGCTGCTCTTTTGATGGGCGCTTTTTTACGAGTTTTTGGCGATGATGCTTGTTGGATGTCTTTGTCTTTGAGTGCCATGTTGCTCAAACACGCAGAGTGTACAGTTGCTTGCATGCCAGGACAAGTATATTTAATTAGATATAAATTTTCAATAAGAGAAACACAGTTGAATTCAGTGCAGAATCCGATTCATACATAATCGCGTTAAGCGCCTCTTGAGGCGCTTCGACGATTAAGCTCATAATCCGATTCTCAGCGTCCAAAATCGTTTTTTGAATCGCATTCTGAATCACTCCATAATCGTTCACTCTGACTACCACTATTATACTGCTTTTTCTACCAATCACGTTGCTCCATCAGCAGCGTCGTAAGCTCACCGTAAGCATCAAACTTCTTTTTGACAAGCGAAAATTATGGGTCTTTTCGAAAGACCCATAGTTTAAGTTGCTGATGAGTCCGAGCTGGAGAAGTCGATGATTTTTCACAGGTCTCGACCGTCTTGTCTAACTCGGACTCGACGGTTAAAATATAACTGACACGAAAAACAGTATGAACTACTGCATGCCTTGTCGAGTGAACGAGTAAAAGATCGTGAAAAGCGAGCTTTGATCTAGTTAAGCTGCGCCGTGTCTTTCAATTAACACGCATGTTATTTATGACTGGCTGATCTAACCCATTGTGCTTTGTTAACCACAGTACGCGGATATTGATATTTCATACACTCATATCATGTACTCCTTCCACCAATATCGCTTTTATCCACCACTCGATCAGCAGCGTCCTACGTATTGTTCAACCTACAATAACACCAACGGAAAAGTAGAAACACTCACTGGTGTATCGCTACTGCCCGTTCCCAGGGTGGTTATTCTGGTCGGGAAATACACATAGATTGGCACCGCAGATAGCGCTTTGATCGCAGCAGTCACTACTCTTTTCGCAACTCTCGCCATCTTGGCTGCAAAGTGGTCGCCTTGCTGTGACAGACATTATAGATGCTGTCAACGCAACCATACAGGTGAGGAAGAAGAAACGCATTATTGGTTTGAACTTTGGAGTGGTATGATCTGCTGAGGTGCTCGAATGATTTATTTGAGGTTGGGTGGACGCGGGTAGATGGCTTGCTTTTATATCATCGCGAAAAAGGCGTTTGGGAAAATGGTTATGCCAGGCGGAATATGATACATTAGCGATTTAATGCACCAGTGATGCAGCTGTGACGAGGCACGTCAAAGCTGCTGGCAGTTTATCTACTCGGTCTACATTAATTTCTGACTGTATCCCCTGCTCCACCTTCATTCCTCTCCAAGTGCACGCCTCGCTCGCTACGCCTCGCTCTTCCACTGCTTTCAACCTGAAGTCAAGGGTGCCAACCTAGGACGAACAATCACCAACTCAGTGTGATTGAGTGAGGCACAACGGGGATCAGAGTGATGTATCCTGGTGCCCCAGGATAAGATAGTGTGGTGACACCCACGGGGTTGTAAACGGTCGGCTCGGGCATAGAACTAGGTGTATAAATGGGGTAGTCATCCAGCCTTTCATATTAGCTGCATACTATCGTAAGTGTAGCGAAATTATATTTTTTGAGTGGGTCGCCATGCTAACCCATGCTTATAGTAAAGACACGTTTGATGTCAAGAAAGTTTCAGATCATAGAGTGCGCATGCTGGTGAGATACGTAGCCAGCAGATGCCTTGATTCCTATGAAATTATACTGTGTCTTAGAACAACTTAGCTCACCACACTAGCAAAGCTACTGTATCTTACACGTCGCATCTCTCCATCTCCCAGAGAATTCAAAATTTTAATGCAGCACTGCTCTTCTTCAGGAGCGTATATGAATCTTTGGAATAACAATTGGGTATCATAGGTGAGAGGCCTACAGTTCAAAGGGCTTCTGCAGCCCTGACGCTAGTTTTAGGGGACTGACATGGAAGCGGAGCCCATGTCAGAAGCGTCCAGCAGAGCGCCATCGAGCCTGACCTATTCCTTAGTACCTGCCACAGACATCCATCTCCTAGGATAAGGATCGGTTGGCTGGATCAGAGGGAGGCTAGTAGAGCGCGGGGGGGATGCAGGAGTTTCGAGTTCTCGAGCGCTCGTACCTCGTTCCGTTTAGGAATACTACAACTGAGCCTATGTGAACAACGGGAGTAAATGGTCTGTGCAACACTGCACTGCAACCAGTCTAGGGCCAGCCAGACGCATCAGCACTCATGATCCACCGTAAGGGTCGTATACAGGCTGGGTAGGGAGAGGCCTGCAAGTGGGACAGAGCTTTATCGCAAGCTCGGCCTTTATCTGACCACAAGGCCTGCACGCCATGAGGTCTCCTAATGAAACCGTTTCGGTGACACCTGATCCATGCGAGTAGACGATGCTGAAGTATGTATACGAGGCCTTGAGGTCGCGCTTATTATCAACGGGATGACCATGCAGTGGCATACACCGCCCGTCATCTTATTTGGAATAGGCTTCTAGAAACACGAGGATCGCTGGCGAATTTCTGTACCACCATCGAGGTATTCTATCAGACGTAAGAAGATGCACCTGGTGCTAATAGTCACAAACTTGCGCACTTCGTTTGCACGGCAATTAGAAGCTGAGCAGCGGATATAGGACGACAGACGATACGTACCTTAAAGTTCACTTGAACAAGCGGTGCCCGATTTCCTCGATTCCAATCCAAACACCCACTGGCTGGTGATTTGTGCACTCTAAACAGTGCTCCTCGTACGTGATACTGTAAAGTCTTCTGTAACATACCCACCTGCTCATTAGAGACTTTGGATACCCGCCAAGATCTTTGCGCATTCCCCGATACACACCGACTCTTATTGCAGTGCCGAAATTAAAGGACCGGACTCCTGTTTGGTGAGCGATGGCTCATTGGCTTATGCGCCTCTTTTAGCGAAAGTTGAAGTCAGAGAAGATAAACAAAACCAGGAATATTTGCCGTTGCCAGATAATTCGTTTTAATTCGAAGATCCTGGTGGGCTTCTCTAGCATAGATCTGCAATACTTGAGACTTCCCCATCGTCAACCATGTCTTCCAAGACCAATAAGAAGACACAGACGCCAACAGTCACACCTCGTCAGATGATGCGAGGCCACACCAAAAGGGTGAGTGGTATTGTGCACTTGCCTGGAAGACGACGGATCATTACATGTTCATGGGACGGCACACTCCGACTATGGAGGGCGATGCACAGGTAGGCGAGGATTGGACAGATGAGGAGAGTAGAGTATGGGTGTACACGATGGCATTGTCTCGAAACAGCAAGACAATCGCCAGTGGAAGTTGGGATGGGAAAGTGAAGTTGTGGGATGTCGAGGCGGAAGAGGTTGTCGCACGATGGACAGGACATACAAGGATTGTGTCGTGAGTATGTTGGGGTAGGGATGATAATCGAGTACTGAGCGGGTCCTGGGACGGGAGGGCAAGAATCTGTGATGTCAGGAACGGACAAACGATATTGGAAATCAAGATCGGGCGCGGGTCTGTGTACACGCCGGTGATATATTCGCCTGATGACAAAAAATTTGCGACCGGAGGATCGCAGTAAAAATTTAGAATGGAAACACTTCAAACACGACCTAATCGTTTTGAGCTTGCCATGGGTATTCGACACAGCCACTTGGGAACGTCATTTTTATTTTTATTTTGGAAAAGTTTATTACATAGCGACCGACCGTCTGGCCCTCATTCTAGAGGGTCATGCCGACTCAGAAGTCTTTGATGTGCTATTACATTGTCTCCAAACAACCGCCTCCTTGCAAGTGCACCATATAACAAAAAGGCGTATTTGGATACCAACCCTTCCAGTCTGTCCACCCCTCCAGCACAAAGATAAATTGCAATCTGCAGCCTTTTCTGCTGATAGAAAAGTGCTAGTCACCGGCTGCAAGGACAATATTGTGTATGTGTAGGACATTCACGCCATCCTCAAACAAGCTGGTCTCGAAGACCTAGTATCTTATGTGAGTGCAAGTGCCGTATGCCTTACCACACTAATCTGTCACTCCCAGCTTCCAGCTCGAAAGTCGTTAACGGGCGTACGTGACATATTTTGTCGGAAAAAGTTATTTTTGGTTGGCATGCCTTATAGGGCATTGTAAGCAGTGTGTTGGAAGCGGACCCGAAAATATTGCAAGCGGAGTTTAATTAGCACTTGCATCCTGATCACAACCTGATTTGGAGACAGATTAGGGATAAATTTTGATAAAAGCTTCGTTTACGGCGCCTTGTAAGCCCGACATGATTGTAATTAACCATTTCAATATCAAAATTCCTTCCGCTACTCATGCCCATCAAGTACCGCTAGGCTTTTTCGATGGCGCCCAAGTGACATTTGTACTCAGCCCTCTGTAGCACGTGGTGGCTATACTCTTTCTGCTGCACACAATCCTCGCGGTGCTCACCCATCCTTTTCTGCTAATCCACATGCCGTTCTTGTACGCCTTTCGTCGTTCTTTCATCCTTCTCACACTAGTGCCGATGGACCAACCAAATTTCAGCAACACCCATGGCGCTCCATCTTCACTCGTAGTCCTCGTATTATCGAAGTTCCTACAGTACAGGACAGAAAGGTGTTTTTTCTTCTCGTCCATTTCCCATCTCTGGTTCAATAATTTCTGTCCAGTCATTGTACGTTGCCCCGCGGCCGCGGCCCCAGCAGTGAAGCCAATTGCGCGTCCAGGCCCCCTCAGAATCTCGGCCTACTGCCACCTCGACGTCCACCACAGCTGCTCAAGGTACTAGCGCTGCCACACCAGTCGGAGCAACCGCACAATCACCACCCATCCCATTGTGGGCTCGTCTCGTACTGTTTCTCTATTGCGCATCTCTCCCGCACGCCAACGGTGATTAATGCAGCAGCGGCATGTATATAAAACATTTTATCTTTCATTTCTCCCATTACTCCATTAACATCGTTTCTTGGTCGTGAAATTGGCATAATACGTCAAACTCGATGATACTATCACAGTCGTGGCAGAAGCATGACGCTCATTCCGAAGTTTAGAGTTCTGGCATGCAGAGTCACAGGCCCACAGCACACGAGTGAAGGATGAAGCGTGGAACTATCGGTACTTGTTGAAGTGAATGGATCGCTGCTTTCACATCAGATTTTTGCTTCTATTTACTTGAAGCTTAACAAACATCAGGGTCCCGCCTTTTACGATACTATTCGGTGGAATGCGGCGAAATCCTAAGACCCGCGGATAAGTCCTCCTCACAATGACGAAAGAGTTGCCTGTGACAGGCTCTGTCGCACATTTTTGAAATATATTTTACAGTTTTGTAGTTATTGAGTTATACAAGATCATAATCATAATAAGCTTTCTACAACCGTGGGTCGCAGACACTATGCTGTTTGACAGCTACTGCTAAAGTGTGCTTGCGGCGGTGTCCAGGCAGGGCGGCCTTAAAGGTATCGTAATAAACGAGACCCTGTTATTTGTCCAGTGACAAGTGAATAGAAGCGGCAAGGTAGCTGCCAATGCTTTTTTGACATATATGATCTCGATTCTTGTGAAGTGATATAAGCGTGTGTGCCGCCCTCGAACCGTCCGCGTCCATCCTCGCTTCAATCTCTTTGCCAAAGCAGACAATACAATGGTAAGTGCTAAATGACAGTATCAAAAAAAACACAGACAGGAGCAATTGTTGGAGTTCAAGGTTATTCGCTCCACCCCAAATCATGCAGAACGACTGCAGGGAGCTTGGTGGGAACCGACTGCAACGGTGATCGAAGAGCTCCACCCGCTCCGTCTAATTCACTTACTATACAAGGTCAAGCAAGTTAGTAATACCAAGGGCGAACATCTCGTCAGAACTCCTTTTGGTTTTTCTTTGCTTCTTCGTTTTACGGCAAATGACCGTTCGTAGGCCGCATGCTCTTACTCGGTACCCTATTCCCTGAGAGCAAATATCGGCAAGCCCGTTCTTTGCAGTATAAAACGTAGGTGCGCGAGCCATGAAAAATTAAAGTACTCTTAGCTTTTTGTCCTGCATCTCCTTCTCGCACGTCTTCCCTACTTCTCTCAATCGCCCCCCACTATCACTATGTTCTCTAAAACCCTTGCGCTCTTTGCTGTGTTCGCTGTCATTGCTCCTGCATTGGCAGCTCCCCTCCCTGGTTATGGCAATGTTGTTGACGTTGATGCTCGTAAGTCATACCTCCACCATGTGTTTCACCTCTCACTGTTTTCGTTGTAGTCGTCACGAATGTTGCTAACAACCTGGATGCCAATGTGGTATCCACTGGTACCAAGGCCAAGCGTGACGTTGGCGATGTTGTCAATGTTGTAGCTGGTAAGCCATCTTCACCATGCATTTGACATCTCAATAATGTGATTGTAGTTGTTGAAAATGATGCGAACAACCTTAATGCTAACGTGCTGTCAACTGGCAAGCGCGGCAATGTGGTCGATGCTGTTGTTGGTAGGTGTTTTGTTGTCATTGATTAGTTCAAGTATTGAATCTTTTGGTCAGTGGTCGAGAACACATTGGACAATGCTAACATCAATGCCGTTAGCGCTGGCAAGCGTGGTAATGTTGTTGATGCTACCGTTGGTAGGTTTGTTCTTGTCGTTTATCGGTTCAAATTGTTAAACTTTGCGTTCAGTGGCCGAGAACGACTTGAACAATCCCACAGTTAACGTTGCCAGCCCTCACAAGCGTGGCAATGTTGTTGATGCTACCGTTGGTAGGTTTGTTCTTGTCGTGTATCGGTTCAAATTGTTAAACTTTGCGTTCAGTGGCCGAGAACATCTTGAATGATCCTAAAGTTAACGTCCTCAGCTCTGGTTACTCCAAGCGCGGTTACTGGGAAGGTTGCTCAGTTGCTGACATCACTGCGGGTATGTCGTTGTATTCCCCGTATCTTTGCCAGCTGACTCAAGTGCCTTACAGTCATTGACAACGTAGCAAACAACATGAACATCAACATTTTGAGCACACGTAACACCTGTGATGTTGTTGGGCTTACGGTCATCGTGCAAAACGTCCTTAATGACCTGCATGTCAATGTCCTGTCGTCCAAGCGCTCGGGGACTCCCAGTGTGCCCAAAATTGCCTCAGGTAGGGTATTGTCCATCATCGTCACGACCGGATTCTGACAGCGTATCATAGGGATCCAATCTGCTTGCGCCAACCCTAAGACCTCGAACACTGACTACAAAGGCATCGCCGCTGACGCTGTCTCACAAATCAAGGGTGGATCTGCTAAGCGTGGTGAATACGGTAACGTTGTCAATGCCAATGTCGGTAAGGAACTTCATATGTAAATCCAACGGCTTGTAGCTGATCAATCTTTCAGTTGCCACGAATGATGTCAATGACCTGAAGGCCAACGTCGCCTCACCACACGCTTAATCATGAACGTAGCATTTGATACCCAACTCGCGCGCACATTTTGTCGTTCATTTACCATCGTCAATCATTACATTCAGTACTACTTAGTCGCGTAGCGAAGTCCCTTAATGCCAAATTTCTGATTGGATTCTCCTGCTGAATTAATCCGGTACCTGGATTCAACTGAGTGTTCTCGATTTAGAGCTAGGGCTTTGTGCATATCTGTGCATTGCATAATGTTGTCAAGCTCAAGGTTTGTGTATGTAATCGGTGAGGTGTATCACAACATCAAGAATCCATATATACAGGCAGTGGAAGTCAAGAACTACTTTGACATGGAACAGAATCCCTCTGATGTAATGGCAGCACTAAAATGAGTACATATCATGAGTTTTAGAAGTTCAGAAGCGCACTCATGCGATTGGTGGCCATGGATTCGATGACGTTTTTTTCTTGTTTATCTTCGCAATGCCGTCATTGTCAGGTGCTGGATGACGTAGCTCTTCGGAGTTTTTCCGCTTCAGAGAACTAAATCTTGACTAAATCAGCTTAGGTCTTACTACATGTTGATCGCCCTATGGTGAGATACAGGCGTACATAACGAAATGTAGAGAATCAAAACTGCCGAGATGCAAACTACAATATATCGAGTATCCTAACGTCCATCATGTCGTTAACAGATCGCACGCATTTCACTTGTGTGATCATATCGTGGTCTGATGTGATTTCCTTGTATTCTCCGCTACGTTGCTGCACTAAACAGGAATGCGCTGAATGGTTGTCCAAGCTGGACGATCAATCGCGTTGCACGCTCGCACAATTCTGAATCAACCAGGCCCTGTCCTCTGGGCAACGTAGGAAGAGCAAAATAATCCACGCTCACTGTATCGCCTGCATGGTTCGGGCAGTTCGAGGAGACGACGATCCCAGGGACGGATGAGTAAGAATGACCGTCGAGTTGATCTGCAAGTCATGAACCCCATCTGCCTTGACTTCATACGTGAAGTAGGGTTCCTGTTCAATAGGTCTCCGTCTGATTTCTGTGACGGGGAATACAATACATGGCAGATGCAGTCGGCGGTGATCAAAATGTGGAGCCCTCAGGCGGTCGAGTGAGCTGTACAATTTCAAAGCTGACTCGACCACCAGTGTCTTGCAACGACGAAACCAATTTCTGCATCTCGTCCTCAGATATGTATGGCGACGTGTACGATGGGGCTTCGTATGAAGTGATATCAGCAGGCAGGCAGCTGTTGAATTCGGATGACGTTCCAATCCAGTCCAGGGCAGGAATGTCCCCAGACACTGTGACGATCTCCTGCAAGAGCCGCCCGAGCGCATTTTGCCTCTTCTCACCATACATGATAGGGAGATGAACACCAAAGATTCCAAATAATGAGTACGCGATATCTTCTTCTACTGTGGTGATACGCCTCGACGCCCATCGTAGTTTCTCGCGGGCGTTAATCATTCCAGGACGGAAGGCGACGAGGGTCTGTGCACATATCCCCGTCGCATCCACCAACTCCTCGCGACAGACTGCTTGTGGTTGGGAGAGTGATCGTCAAGAAGCGGATGACTTTCGGAGCGAGGAATCCCGGTACGATCCATCCTTGCATGTTCCACGCACTCCTCACCAGTGCGCCCGGCTTCGACGAAGGCAGAACATTCGACAGGTAGACCATCGTGAGCGCTGAGGGGCGATACCGGATGGCCGAAATAGACGAGAGACGAATAGCGTTGACAGCGGAAGTGAAGTGGTCAACAGCTTCGTTGTGACGCACTTTATCCACGTCATCTAAGACATTCAAGCCTAATTGGACGTGTAGATAAGCCTGATGCGGAAGGATCGCAAAATAAAGTGTCGACTCATGGATCTGGACTTGACTGAGTCAATAACACTCACTTCCACAATTTGACAGGCAAGTGTATCGACATTGGGATAAGTGGTAGCTAGGTCCTGGATGCGCAGAATGGCTTCATCATGTTGATTTGCATTGAAAAGGGCGATGGCCTGACAGGCGCCATGTAAGTACCCGAGATAAAAATGACGTACCTTGATCAAGAGCAGGATATGAACCCGAGGTCAAACGCTTTCATCGTGTTCTGGAATTGCCTTTTGCCGCAGAGAGCGATGCCCTTGGAGATACAGCCCATCAAGGATGGCCGAATGCTGATGCTCATATAAGATGACCTGTGTTAATAAGGTCGCAAGAGGATAGTCCAGCTCACCTTGAGCGCGCCATCAAGTGCGCGGTCCCAGTCTGCTTTTCTCGCCATTACAAATGAGCCATTCGCGCAAGAGTTGTAGTTGTTTCTACAGCGTTGATCTCTTTGGTGAGTAACCTGTCAGCAGTAGACAAGTCACCGGTTGTGCATGCATTGCGGGCTGTCGTGTCGATGGCGAGGATCTACATCACCCATGGTCAGATTGCATGGTGAGAATGAAGACTAGAAACAAACCTCGCGATCAGACTGTCGAACCTCGGTATCAATGTTGAGGCTTGATATGCAAGCTGATGAGCAAAGCACGGGAACTCACATTATCTGCCACCTGTTCCTTAGGGGTGTCTTCCCATAACACATCCTTGAAGAAAATGAGATGAAGAAGAGACGGAAGATAAAGAGAATCTTACATTTGATGGCAGGTCTTCGAGAACGTCATCCTGTAAAGGTACCGCCAGCTTTGATATCACTCTATCTCCTCCTCCGCTCAGGATGTACTTGCCATCCGTGGAGAAGGTGACACAATACATCTAGCTAGTGGTGTTGAATATGGTGATGGTCTGATGATCCGGAAGCCGCCGAAGGCGAACCTGGTCGTCAGATGCGGACGCAAGAATGGTGGCAGTAGGGTTGAAGGCAATCATTCAGATATTCCTAGTATGGCCCTTGCAGGGTTCGCCGACTTGCTTCCAAGTTGATGAATCCCAAATCCGTATGGTGGGACCACGAAAATCACCACCCGAGACAAGTGGTGCTCAATGTGCTCACCTCACTCGTTCCTCGATGTAACTCAATGAGCTCACCTCGTGCGCGCTTGACACAACTCTAGTTCTTCCAGGGGATGAGAAAAGATGAAAAAGAATCTCGTGCATCACCTTCGTACATCGGACAGATTGAGTTTCGTTAGCTAAAATAGCTAGACCTTTAGCACGTTTGATAGCTCACTAGTTTGTGTGCAATAAACTGGAAGTGGTGGAAATAAATGAAAAACGGACAACGGAGAAAGGTCATAGCCTGCAGGGCCGAACCTTAGTGGGAAATGATGTACAAGGAATGCGCTCGACATAAGCCTCGTCGACGGTCGTGGCGGTGACTCCGTCGTGCCGAGCGCTAATGTCTATAGGCTGTAGGAAGTGAAAGCGCGCAGATGGGCTGGAGGACATTCATGGGCATAAAGAATTGTGGGAGTACTAGCACGTTACAGTACTAACCCTGGACGGATCCACTGGACTGCTGGAAAGCGCGTGTTGTATTACCTTGGTGGCACAAAGGACTCGCATCGAAATTTTCACCAGTTCAAAAGCGCGAAAATGCACTCGTCTTCTATGGCCACTCAGACTCGAGCTGGAGCAGAGATGCAGACACATCCCGATCAAACTCAGGCTACACGTTTATCATGAGAGGTGGGCTATATCCTGGAGCAGTAAGCTGAAAGGTCTTGTTGCACTGTCATCGACGGAAACCGAATATTGCCCAATGCGGCGCACCAGATCGCATTGGCTGCAAGAATCCATGGACGAATTGGGCTACAGACAGATGAAACCCACAATACTCCTTGCTGACCATTCAAGGGACTATGTCGCTCACTAAAAACCCAGGATATCGCGCGAAAATTCCATTACGTGCAACAGATCGTGAAAGAGCAGAAGTGGGCCATCGTCGACTATTGTCCGATGGAGAACACGGTCGCTGATATTATGACAAAGGCTCTCGATTTACTGCCTCGTCGCGGTTTGCGACCAGCGGCAGTATAATGTTTGTGTATATTTAGAGCATTAGTGTACTTGACGTTACTCGCTCCAGTCGTTTCGCTCGCGACCGAGGTGAGTTACCGTACTTACTAGAGTGTAACTCCACTAACCAATACTTTAGTGTTCGCGTTCTTAGGTACAGTATATTCAATACAGTCCTTTCGCTCACAACTGAGTGTTCACATTCTTACTTACTCGGTACTCTATTCGCGCGTGCAGGCCTGGAGCTTCGGCTGGAAGAAAAATATATCTTGTGAAACCAGACGATGAAAAACATAGTACCAATTTGTTCCTGCAAAGCATAAACCATGCCAAACGCAATGGTTGCTAAATCTAGAAGGTTTGGCTCAGACAAATGTTCCACCTTGGTCATGGTGAACAGTGATTGCAAACACCTTCATATGTGCCCTGACAGCAAAGAATGTTCAAAATACTAATAGGTCTCTGCTTGCAAAGTTCTTGATTGCAAGTGCATTAATCACTGCAGAAGTCCACAGATCAGCACCTGATATTGTAGACACGTCTACAGACGATATGCAATCGGCTAAGCCCAAAGAGGAACTACATAAAACCTGCGGCAGCCTCACGCACCTGTTAGTGGGGGAAGGATATATCCAAACTGGCTTATTAGCCAAAAATCCTGATACATCATTCAGTTTAGCCATCCACTATGGCACTGCCCAGGTTGATGTATCCTTGGTGAATCCCAGGTATACATCATTCCCAGCTAGTGATGTTCTGGTCCGGCTTGGCCCAAAAGCCATGGCTTTGGCCTGGCTTCAGACAGCTCTGGCTTGTCAAAAATCTAGGCCAGGCCAAAGCCATGAAAGCCGGCTGGCTTTGGCCTGGCTCTGGCCCAAGCCGTGGCCCAAGCATGTAAAATATGCACCAATTGATTGGACATTGTCATCGATGCCATCTGCGTCAATGTCATCTAGCTGGGCCCATCAGGAAATTCACACATTCCTTGACGTGCCCTTATGCGGACTTATTTACACTTAACTGCCTTGGTGAAATTGAATCTACTTGTCCAAAATTTCAATGTGAATGAATTCAGAAAAAAAAAGTTGAGATATATTAATATACATGTTTTATTGTATTTCGCACTCAAAAAATATAAGATATGCCAGGTGAATGATGTGAGAGAGAGCAAACAAGTTTTGAGATAAGTGAGTTAAGCTGATTAAGCATGTTAAGGAATGTGTGAATTTCCTGATGTGTAAACTTATCCACTATACTACATCCTATGGGCCCACTGTTGGTATCACATACACACTTCAACTGGCCCACTTGTTGGTATCAGATATACACTTGTGATAGGCCCACCTGTTTATATCAGGTACATGTTTGATACACTACCTACCATAAAATACCTACCAAAGGCAATAGGAAAGTGTACACTTATCTACTATACCCCATACTATGGGCCCAATGTTGGTATCACATACACACTTGACACCGGCCCACCTGTATTTAACACAACAATACATTGATAGGCCCACATCAGCTGGCCTGTGCAGAACAGGGATATTTCAGCCTTGGCTGTATGTATTATACAGGCATAAAGTGACTGCAGTATGTGGTATCTGCCCAGTCCAAAGGGTGCCAATATGAGCAAACTTTGATCATGTATTTGTTGAAGGAGAGTTTGTCCATGTGCTCTCAATCGTTGAGGTACTATTCTTGGATGGAGGGTTCCTGCATGCCCCATGCTACCTTTCCTACTTGTTCATCGGCAGGAATGTCCTTGTGGTTGAAGTATTGATGGCAACCCATTTCCCAGGTGCATAGTACTTCAGGAGTGATGTCCCCGGCGTCAAGAAGGGTGGTTTAGTTGGGGCGGGTTGGTCAACGCATGCAGTTTTTGTTGTAGACATGTTTGGAGGAGTGTATGCAGTGTAATTATATGAGTCTGAGTCTGAGTCTAAAGTGTAATGACATTTATGTTTGTTTATGGGTACAGGGTTTGTTGATTGAGACGCTGATTGAGACTGAGGTTCTTTGCTATGTTCTGGGTTTGGTAGAGCAGGTGCAACTAGTTCAATAGGTGGGACGAGTTGTTGGTTGCGACTACATGTAACCAAAGGTTGAACGACAGTCAGCAAAGAGTGAAGATAAGACAGCTTGGATAACAGTGTGGTTCTGAGACAGTTGGTTAATATGTTCTCATGTGTTAATTTATAGGTACAGAGCCTTTGAAACATGATTCCCATCATCTATATAATGTTATGAACAATGTACCAGGAGCTCAGGACCATAGGATAAGACCTTGTTGTGTAATGCATCCCCCCTCTCCTGATGGTTTACCTCCTGTGAAATTTTTTCCTGCAGGACAGAACCTCAAGGAGGGTGTGTGGTCTATTCCTATGCATATTTAGAGTATATCTATGAGGTAGATACTCCAAGAAACCTATATTATCCTTCTACAGGAGTAACAACTTGACAAATCACATTTTTCATATGTTTGAAGTGCTTTACCATCTTATTCTTAGACAAATCATCCAGGCTACTCATAGACCAATAGTAATACATGTATATTTATTTCTTATGCTGAGGATCAGCCAGATATAGGGCGAAAATTTAAGATCTGATGTAAAGGAGGTATTTCTACTGATTAGAAGCCCACATGGTAATCAAGAGTGTTATCGGTGATCAGATGCCTGGGATGCTTTTCACATATATCCCTAATGATAGCCTTAAAGTTTGAGAAAGATCTATCAGGGATTGAGTGAATGACAAGCAAAGTAACATATGTGTAAATAGTGACAATTGACATCTGTTCACACAAAGTCACATTTATATATGATACAGGTCAAATATTTTATTAAAAATGTGTAGAATAGATGGTGGACTACCTAAGGAACCTATACTACATACTGCCCTGAGGTTAGAGGGTGGGTGGAAGAGATGTAGTGTAAAGTGAGTTGACTTAGCATTTCTTATCTATTTAACTTCTCCAGTTCTCAATTCTGGATAGATCTCTCTGTAACTTTCGTCCTAGGATACTAAATATATGTGAAATGTACTTGAGGTATCTGATCAATAAATGTTGATGATTTGAAGGCATAGGTCCCTTATCAGTAGAAATAGCAAGTATATGCACTAGCTCAAATCTCCGGCCTATTTTAAGCTGATCCTAGTTATCAAAAGCAGGTATATATTCTATTATAAGGATATATGAACAGTTATAATTATTAATGCAAGAGTAGAGTAGTAAGAAACAACAAACTTGTGAAAAATGTGATTTGTCAAGTTGTTGCTCCTGTATAAGGATAATATAGGTTTCTTGGAGTATCTACCTCATAGATATACTCTAAATATGCATAGGAATAGACCACACACCCTCCTTGAGGTTCGGTCCTGCAGGAAAAAATTTCACAGGAGGTAAACCATCAGGAGAGGGGGGATGCATTACACAACAAGGTCTTATCCTATGGTCCTGAGCTCCTGAGACATTGTTCATAACATTAGATAGATGATGGAAATTATGTTTCAAAGGCTCTGTACCTATAAGTTAACATATGAGAACATATTTTGTATTTTCCTGTATATATGCTATATTTATTGATGTAGGGCGCTTCAGGGGGTCAAATAAAGATGTGAATCTCTTCATATATACTCTTAAACATGGTCTGAACATCCTAGAACACTTCCCTGTTAGAGGGGAAAAAGTGCGAAAGTGTTCTATACCCTAACCCATTTTGAATGGCCCCTGGAGGAGGAGACATACAAATAAACAAAAAAAGCGGTCTATTACATTATATTATACATATTTATACCAAAATACTACTTAGATACAGGGGGGGGCTTATTGTGGTGTAGTGGTGAAGCTGCAGTAAGGTGGGGAGGGTGTGGGAACAATTGATATTGTGGAGATTCCCAGAATGGGCGATGTTTTTGGTGTTGTGGGGAAATTCCCACAGTAGGTGGCCCAAAATGCGGAGCTATGGAGTGTGAGAATATTGTGGGGAGGTATAGGTGGCAAAAAATGTGAAAATATGCTGGGAATAGTGATGTGCATGGCCCAGCTTCAAGCCATGAGCCGGGCCAAACTCACGGCTTGACAACAGCTTTGGCCCAGCTTGAGATGTTTGAAAGCCCAACCCAGCGGCCCAGGCCGTGGCTTTACCACTTAGTCATTGTTCCACGGACTTGTCACTGACCTTTGATCTTCTAGATTTATTTTTGTATCCATTGTTATTAGTGATGCGGAAGTCCGGTTCAAGAGAAACTTTTGCAAATGCCGAACATGACTGCACATTTGGTTCAGCTGCTGAGCTGAACATTGGACCGGACATCCTCAAACGCATTCAGGACATCCAGTTCACGTCCAGTTCGTGTTCGGACGTCGAGCACAAGGTTAGGGCTAGGTCAATTGTATATATTACATGGAGACTATGCATCTGTAGTACTAAGATCAAGATCATCAGCAGTCACAGTGGCTAGAGGTTCCACATGAGCCACTGCATCTGCTGCAGCCTGAACATGCCTGTTTCGATAAGTACTTTTCAACAATTGTAAGGCCTCAAAGACATTGGGTGTGAGTTGATTGCATCGACTGTGGTCCATGATACCACTGCTTGAGAAGGCTCATTCTGATGGTGTTGAAGAACCTTGAATAGCCAGGTAGTCTCGTGCCATGCAGGCAAGTGTTGGGTACATGGTTGAATGATGCTAGAAAGGATATGGATTAAGACAAGACTATCAATCAATGAAATAGATATTGCTTACACCCCACCAATGGACAACATCACCGACCTCTTCCAATGGGCTCGTCAAGTACATGTCGAGTTCATGATGAGGATTGTCGATGGTTCGTTCAGATGACTGACGAGACAGAATAGCTGAACGCATCCATGAATGTCCATATTGGACCATACTAGGTCTTGACGATACCAATGAACAAGTACCTGAATGAGCATCCCAAAGATAGGTTCTGGACATAAATTAGATTGTAATCTGAATAATGATGGACAGTGAGCTTACTGAAACATAGAGTACATTACCGACGAAGTCAGACATTGCTAATAGACATGCATTGAGCGTTTTCGTCCTAAAGAGCCGTTCTTGGTCATTCAATGTTCCCAGGACTGACAATGGCCATATTGAATTTGTTGCCAGATGATCAGAGAAATATTAGGATAGATGGATAGCAATAAGCCTGAGGACATTGAGTGGATCATATACAGATGTAGGAACGGTTTGAATGCATTTGGACAGGTTTGGACGGGTTCGGAACTTTCAGGCATCAGCCGAATGCTGAACATAATGACACATTCAGTCCTGAGAGCATGTCAAACGTCGGACCGGACCGACGGTCTGGTTCAGAAGGTTCAGGTTTGAACCGAAGTTCTGAACTGGACTTCCGCATCACTAATTGTTATCCTTTTAGGCTTCAATGACAACGATAACATGATATATGTCTGAATGATTAGTGAGTTGCCCTATGTGATGCTTCTAAGGCTTGATGATACTCACTTTAGTATTAGTGGCATTGCAAATGTGTCTGACATTGCTGTTTTCAGTAGCTTACTTTCCTATGCAAGCTCTCATATATTGCCGCCTTGATGGACCAATCATAGTGATGTCGGTAGTTCATGTCAGGTAAAATCATTCGCAACTATGCTAGTACATCTCCCCACTTACTCAAAACTATCTAGCATTCCTACCTACTGGCCAATGTCTGGCATGATTCACACAGACAGCAATGACAAGCCTCGCATGGTGCGCCCAGCACGCAAAACTAAACCCACTGCTGCACTTCTCCAGCATTCCAAGAAGGCAGCGCTCCCATCGCAGACAAAAGCTATTAATGATTTCCAGGCTGCAGAGGCCGCGAAGCAGACTGCGCAGGCCACACAGACCACACAGACCATGCAGACCACACAGACCATGCAGACCACACAGACCATGCAGACCACACAGACCATGCAGACCACACAGACCACACAGACCACGCAGACCATGCAGACCACGCAGACCACGCAGACCACGCAGACCCCTGCACCCATACCTAGCAAAAGCAAACAGGTACGAAGTGATAATGACAACTTCGACAATGATGACAATGATGACAATGATGCCCAAGAAGACGATGACAACACGGAGATATGGGAGAATGCATACATTAATCCAAAGCATTAGTACCATCATCTACCATAAACAATGATCTACTAACACCACTCATCCATCAGCAAAAAAGAGACATGTTGAGGCATCAGTAAATTCACACATTGCTTAACTTCCTTTTTTGTGACTTGCCGCCGGCAAATTTCCCAAAAAGGAGCGGATAAGTCCCTCGCAAGAATGGTGACACCCACTTGCTGTAAACTTGCCACAAGGCAATTTTAAGTCGAAAAAGCAGGTCCTTCCTCTTGACTGTGACTTTTTCCAGTCTTTTCTGGCTTTTTGGGCAATTATTTTTAACAGTAGCACTTATTTTTCCGTTGCGTAGCGCAAATTGGTGATTCTTATTTCACTTATTGTATGCTTATTTCACTTATTTCACACTTTTAATATAAAAATAACCACAAAAACACTGGCATTTTGTAAATTAAGCGAGGGAAAGAGCATGCAAGTACTAGTAAGTAGCGAAATATAGACGTCAAGCAGGAACAAGCGCGAGAGATTCAATTTACTATGCGGCACCTCTACACCTGGGGGCGTTGGAGGAGATGCCGTTGATGCTGGAGACGTCGATGTTGAATAACTTGGTGACGGCGTGTCTGGCGATGTGGGTGGTGTGATGTAGGAAGAATTGGGCGGAGGGAAAGCAGGCTTTGGTGGTGAAGGATAACGATGGCCATATGTGGGTGTAGTAGTAGTAGGCCACGGGATGCTGGGTACTATCGACAGAAAACGAGTGACTCTACAAAACACAAATTGTCAGTTGAATAATAGTAGTGAATAATAGAAAGGTACTACCAGTCGTCGTCGACGATGATTGCGCGCTCATCGTCGGAATCCTCATCCAGAATGGTGGACGCACCACCGTGACGCCTCTTCACAGCGATTTCTTTTGTGCGCTCCCAGACGTCTTGGAGGACTGACTCTCGAAGCCGGTTGATGGATTTCATATAGCCTCTGGTCGCCTCGCCGTAGTTGGTGTCCGAAAATGCCTTGAGAGCGTTACTGGCCTTGCCTGTGACTTTGTTCAAGCTGTGGGGGACCTTGACGGCCTTCCCTTTACTGTTGAATTTCAGTTCACTGACGCGTGTGTCCCCACCGATAATATCGAGGGCGCGTTCCATCTGAAACACGAGAAATAAGTTAATCGTGGTTTGACGAGAGAGCAAATATACATGCCGCCACAGTGGCAAGACTCAGAGCTCCCTTCGCGTATGAGGTCTTCCTGTGGCTGTCAATAGCGCCCAAAGTAGCGCACCTATGCTGTACCAGAACCTGAACGAGGAGTTCAGACTGGAAGGGTTGTTTGTATTTGCCGTCCTCCGTGATGCTGCCGTACAAAAATCCTAGCTTGAGACATAAGTTTTTCGCAAAATCTTTGCGATCCTCATCACTCTCGATATCGTCCTGCGTCGACATGAAGTGCGTCAGTACTGTGATGGCAGTAGTGCCAACGCCATTGCGCCACTCTGATAGCCGCTGGGTAGCCTATTTAAAACAAAACACAATCAGATACGAATTGCGTCAACAATCACTTACTAGAGCCATAACCGGCCCATCGGGTGTGACCGTGTGAGGTATATCACCGTAAACTGCATTCCAGGTGTCCTGGATGGTAGCGCAAAGTGTCGTCTCCGACTCGAGTCGGCCCCAAACTTCATCTTGGTCCCCAATGGCGGAAATGAGAGTTGGAATGAAGACTGCGCTCCACCTAGCGACTGCCCGAGGACCTCCAGGAAGGTTTTTGATCCTGTAAGCAGAACGAGGAAGGATCTCCACTTCTACAGGACCCAACGCGGCACCAGAACCAGCACTTGAGATGCTGGAAAGACTATGAGTATGCGCAATGGAAGACTTTGTCCGCTTGGTCACAGGAGCTTTGTGTTTGACACCAACATTAGTCTGCATTATGTGTAGTCAGTATAATTTAAATGTTAATCACGAAAGCATACTACCGTGGACGTGACCCGCAAAGATACTGGTTTGGATTCGACCTTGACAACGGGCTTGATGTGACTAATGAACTCAACTTCGGACGAGAGCAAATCTTCCTCGATCATGGAGGCATGATCATCACCGAAGTCATCACCAACCATGATGTCGTCCTCGAAGGGAGCATCTTCGAGTAGGGCATCCTCGATTGTGTCGTCCTCAATTGCATCGTCCTCGATTGCGTCATCGTCAGTCAGGTCGTCCTCTATGTCTGCAAGTTTGCGCTTGACACTCATTGACGGAGTCGTAGGGTAGGATGCTGCTTTTCGATTGAGAGCCACAGCTCGGCGGATGTCGTCATCATAGTATCCTTTGGGCACCTGCGTAGAAGGAGGAGGTTCAAGATCAGATTCCATGTCAGTGTCGGATGCGTAGTTGACGAGCGACGCTACTGCTGGGCAAGCCACCTCAACATCCATATCGCCATTATCGTCAGTGACAGTGTCAGGCTCAAGTGTGTTGAGCTGTTTGGGGGCCAGGTTGGTATTGCGACGGGCTGAGTTTGCTTGAATGGAAGTATCAGGGACCATAGAAGAAATCTTGACGCCCTGGTAACATAGTTAATGTTGACACGTCAAGAAAAGAATTAAATAAATGAACTCACCTGAGCGGCCCCCTTTGGTTTGGACATACGGGCAAGGGCCTGAGAGCGCTCGACTGATTCATCCAAATCATCGTCTGCAAACAGAGTCACAAAATGATCTGCCATGCTATCAGCCCCAGCACCGGTGATAGCATTGATGGGTGTGAGTGGGGCACCACCGCTACTAACAGTACTCCCCCTAGTGAGTTTAGAGGAGGGAACCATACTAGAGAAGTCAGAAGGCATCGTAGATGGTCGTCTGTGCTTTGAGGCAGCGGCGGCGGAGGTAAGCTCTTCAGGGATCTCCAACCTCCAATGCGAAATACGCCCAGCAGCAACACCGAATTTTGCAGGACCTGCTGTAGAGCTATCATCACCATGAAGCATTAAATTGAAAAAGAAAAGAGCCGTCTCGGTCAGATAGTGCATTATGGTTGAGAAGTAAGCTCCTTACACATCACCAGACTTCTTATCGTTGTCACGTGGCATTGTTGATTCCGAGTCATCGATAAGGCCAGCTGCTTCGATTGCGTCTCTCACTGGCGTCTTCACTGGTAACACCGTCCTCTTCCCCTTCTTTTTGCGTGCTCCAGGCACTCGCGCCTCCTGCTCCTCGTCCTCTGCATCACTCTCAGGATGTTCGACGTTAGCACCGGCTGCTGATTTATCTCTAGCCCTACCACCCTTGCCTTTAGCGCCAATGGCCTGATCCTCGGCCATAGTCGAGTTAGAGGTCTCCATGGGTTTCACAACCTTTTTTACAGGGCGTGGGCGGGGACGAGTAGGCTTTGGTGCATCAGCACGTTTAGCAGCTTGGTCTGTCTGCATTTTTTTCTCAAATGCAGCAACGCGCTTATATCCTTCTTGTACAGCCATTTCACTTGCCTGCTTTTCCTCTTTTTCACGCTTGTTGTCAGCGAACTTTTGAGCTTTGGTACGTCTTTTGGTATAGCCTTCAGCCTCAGTGAGGATACGTCCTGGATGCTGAGTTGCATTTTTAGGACGAGTCATCATGCGTTTCGGAACTGCGCTAGCAGGATCAGACATGGTATCGATGGGGGGGTTCGGAAGGCTGAAGAAAGAGACGACAGTGGTAGTTGGCAACAAGGTGAGTTCCGTCACAATTTTCAAAATTGAAGCCTAGGCTGATTCTGACCAAATGACCTACTTGTGCCCTGACGTACCTACTAATATATTGGTGCGATCTGTTGCAGTTGCCGTGGAACCTCAATTTTTACTAATATTCTTTCCAGAATATTATCAATGCAACTCTTTGCCTCAGGCTGCAAGATATCAACGTTTACCAAGACCTTTCCGGCGAGATAGTCTACTAACACTTCCCACACTGTCATCATGTTAGTTTTCATTTGTGGGTGCAAGGAGACCAAAACCTGTCTGGTGAGGAGATAGCTGACACTTCCCGCACCGTTAATATATTTATTTTGTTTACTAGTACAGGGAGACCAACGTTTACCAAAGCCTTTTCGGTACCGGGTGCAAGGAGACCGAGGTTACCACCAATTTTCCGTTGTGGCTTTAGCGTCGACGTTTACTAAAACCTGTCTGGTGAGGAGATAGCTGATCCTTCCCGCACCTCTAGTATATTAATTTTTGCTCGCAGGTGCAAGGAAATGGCGGTTAACCACCGCTTTTCCAGCTTCAACATCAACACTTACCAAAGCCTTTTCGGTACCGTTTGCTCGCATCCCACATCTAGCCTTCACTTTAGCATTAAAGTTTGCCTTGGCTGTGCTAATGTGGTGATTACAACCGCGCCCCAAACCTTGAGTGTTTTGGCCCTCAAAATACTCGAGAGTCGATTGTCAACAGCAACATCCCAGCATAGCACATATGCCTCCCCGTCGTGTTCACCACCTGCATCAGCTTCCATGCCCTGTTCCAGGATGCTTGCGTTGGTTTCGAAGCCAGTCAGGTCTTACCCACCACAGGCGCTCGATTCACCCTACTTCAGGACCGTCCCTTCAGGACATCCCATCACCACCCCAGTCACCACTTCCCCCGCCATCCCGGTCACCCTCTCTCCCTCGAGATTTCTCACTGCCCCCTCCGGATTTTTCACAACCACCCCAGCCGTCATCTCCCATACTCACTGGTCCAGTCCACGAGGATTTAAATAGCACTGATGCCGAATTCACTGATGCGAGCGAGCGTTACTTTCGTACGTATCATTCAGTGTTAAACGGTACGTTTCCTTCAAGTTTCAGTACTCTGTTTTTGACTCGTATGTGTTTAGGACGACCATGCGCAGCTGATGGAACATTTCTGCCGCATGGCACTCCCCCAACTCCCGCACCATTGAAGGCTCCTGATGATTGGAGTCCCTATCACAACAGAATAGAATTCGAGCTAGCAGAGTTCGCATTCAAAAAGTGTCACATGTCTGCAAGAAATTTGGATTTCTTGTGTGACTTAATGGCCGCAACTCTTGCGAGACACCATGACACCCCTCCATTCGCGATCACAAAGATCTACACAACGTTATAGATGCGACACAACTCGGTGATGTCCCTTGGCAGTGTTTCTCTGCCCAATACTCAGGAGAACGACCTGAGGTTGTCCCGCCATGGATGGATGATGAATTCGAGGTCTGGTACAGGGACCCCCGTGCGATGGCACACAACATACTCGCCAACCCTGATTACAAGGATGAGATCGACTACGTGCCGTTTCGTGAATACGACGCATCGGACTCCACACGCCGATGGAAGGATTTCATGTCCAGAGACTGGGCATGGCAACAGGCAGTACGTCTTTCATATCTTTATGGTATTGCTTTGGATATCGCTCATATTTCGTCAAGGACACCATATCGAAAGATCCAGAAACACATGGATCTTCCTTAGTCCCAATTATTCTCGGTAGCGACAAGACCACTGTCTCTGTGGGCACCGGCAATAATGAATACTACCCCCTCTATGCCTCGATTGGTAACGTACGCAACAATGTACGGCGTGCACACCGTGATGCCCTCGTAATCATCGGTTTCCTCGCCATTCCTAAAAGTATGTATGTTCATATTTTAAATTTTATTATTCATCTGAGCTATGTTACAGCTGACAAAAGCATGCTAAAGACGACGTATTTCGTATCTTCCGCTGCCAGCTATTTCACAGCTCTCTGTCTGCGATTCTCTCCAGCCTCAAACCTGTTATGACCACGTATGAGGTCGTGCGCTGTGGAGATGGCCATTTCCGGCGCGTTATATACAGTCTAGGACCCTACATAGCGGATTACGAGGAACAACTCGTGCTATCCTGTGTTGTCAAACATTGGTGCCCAAAGTGAGTATTGGAATTTGCAGTCAACATCCATTGGTACTGATACTTCATGCAGATGCATTGCAGTTCGCACGGACCTTGATAGTGGTGGTAGATACCACTGTCGCGAGCACACTGATTTCTTGATTGACGAACTACACGCAGATATATTGTGGGATGAATATGGTCTCATTGGCGATCTTGTCGTGAGTGGAATAGCCCGCTCTTCAATACCACACTGATTTGTTTTTTATAGCCATTCACTAACGACTTTCCCCGAGCTGACATCCATGAGTTGCTGTCATTTGACCTTCTCCACCAGCTCATTAAAGGGGCTTTCAAAGACCATCTTGTCGACTGGGTGGCGAAATACCTCAAGGCTGTGCATGGAACCAGACGGGCCGAGGAGATCATAAGCGACATAGATCGCAGGTATGTCGCCTCGCTTGTTTACTTAATGACATTCTCTAACAACATGTTAGAGTTGCTGCTGTAGCATCATTCTCTGGTCTACGACGATTTCCTCAAGGTCGCGACTTTAAACAGTGGACAGGCGATGATTCGAAAGCGCTGATGAAAGTTTTTCTTCCAGCTATCGAAGGCCACATACCTCAAGACATGATACGCGCATTTCGTGCGTTGTTGGAATTCTGTTACCTTGTCCGGCGCAACGTCATTACCGAAGATACCTTGACTCAAATCCAAGATGTACTTCGTCGTTTTCATCAATATCGCAAGGTATTTGATGTCGTCGTTCCCACCTTCTCGCTCCCCCGTCAGCACTCAATGACTCACTACTCGGACATGATCCGACTCTTTGGTGCCCCAAACGGACTATGCTCATCAATAACAGAATCAAAGCACATCAAGGCAGTAAAGGAGCCTTGGCGGTGGTCAAGCAGGCACAATGCTCTTGGTCAGATGCTTGTGACCAATCAGCGCCTTGATAAGCTCGCAGCATCCCGCGTGGACTTTGATGCGCGAGGGATGCTCACTGGCACTATCTTAACAAGTGCATTAGCTGCTCTCGGTAAGTCTGAATGTTTCTTTCTCTGACCGTCTTCTCGCATACTCAACAACAATATACATTGGCAGATGAAAATGAACGAGTCGTCCCTGATATTGCACTGCAACCAGATGCCGATGTGGTTGAACCACAACCTGGAATCGACATTGACGACGGCGAAATAGTTGATGGTCCAACGGTACTCGCTTCTGTAGCACTCGCGAGAACTCCCCGTAAGTAACCTCCTGCAATGTTTAAACTTGATCCTCACCACTGTATCACACAGAACGAAAACGGGCTCAGACAGTAGCAGCATTGGCACATGAAGTTGCCATTCCAGATCTACGATGCCTCATTCGTCACTTTCTGTTCTCCCAGCTCAATCCGGATGATGCCCGCAACCCTGAAGACATCCCAGCTGCTCGATTACCTCGCCATGAAGGGAAGCTTCGTGTCTTCAATTCTGCTGCTGCGATGTTTCACGCCCCCAGTGATCCAAGTGGCATTGGTGGCATGCGATGCGAACACATTCGCGCATGTCCACTCTGGCGGAACGAGTACCCACGCAATGATTGTATATTCATCAATACTGGTTCAGATGCTGAAGGGATGCGAGGACTCAAAGTTGCGAGAGTCATTTGTTTCTTTTCATTTAACCACAACTGGGAAGTGTATCCATGCGCTCTCATACACTGGTTTGAGAAGATCGGCGATGATCCTGATGAAAACACTGGTATGTGGATGGTCGCTCCAAGCTTCCACGAGGACGGCTCGAAGAATATTGCGGTTATTCATATCGAGACGGTCTTCCGTGCAGCACACCTGATACCTATCTACGGTTCCGAGTATATTCCTCACACCCTCAAGTTTTACCATTCTCTTGATACTTTCGACTCATTTTATGTCAACAAATATGCTGATCACCACGCCTTCGAGATAGCGTCCTGACTGGATGACATAGGTGGGTCCTCAATTTAATTATTGGTCCGCTGCTAATTAGGTCCTAGGTACCGCCTCATCCTCACTATACCCCCTTCAGAACAACATTCGTGAACTTCGGGCCCTCCTCAACTTCGAAGGAGCGTTTGAAGGTGCTCAAAGTGGATGATGAGGAGGCATATATGAAGCTTATCGATACAGCAAAGGATACGTGCATCACCCACTTGCTGCAGCAGATGGATGCCTATCTCGATTCGCTCGCGCACAGAACCCTGAACTCGCTGTCGAGGCATCCACGAAGTCCAGCCATTCGTCGAGTCGGAAACCAAGCATTGACCATGGTCATGACGGTGTTCCTGAGCCCGCTGCACAGTGCAATCGTTGACGCCTTTCAACCTCCCTCCATATGCGTCTCCTTTCGTTTTTATCCTCACATAGACCGCAAGACACTCACCCTCGTCGTACACGTGTAAGCAACCCGTCCTTCATCATTCACAACTCATATTTAATCATGTATTAGCCCGACCCCCAGCAACTGACTTTTCCATCTATGATCATCCTGTCAAGCGCTCCAATATTGGTCTACCACCATCCCTATGGATGTCCCCCGCTTCAACTACCCCACCAGGTCATGTCGACTTCTCATCAGAAGTCACAGCTGCTCTCCGTGTCACTGACAGTGCTCTCGTCGTCGTCGACTGTATCGAAGGTGTCTGCGTGCAGACAGAGACGGTGCTTCGTCAAGCACTTACGGAGCGTATCAAACCCGTCGTCATCATTAACAAGGTCGACTGTGCTTTAGCACGCTCGCTTAACGGCTTTTTCTCCGTCCTGGCACTTTGTCATACCGTTCTCACTGCTGTCGACCCTGCGACAGGTGCCATTGAGTACAAAGCACAATCACCTGACGAAGCTGCCCTCGTTCAAGCCGCTGCGGATGCTGGGTTCATCTTTCGCGGATGTGAGAAGGAGAAACTGCTTTTGCAAACACCTTTCTCGAAGGAGACCGAGCGGTATGAGCTGCTTAATATCCTGGAGTTCACGAGCGCACGGAAGCGAATGAGCGTCATCGTCAAGAAATTGGATGATCAAGACGGCAGACTGTTTTTGCTTACGAAAGGAGCAGATAACATCATCTTTGAGCGGCTCAAGGCTGGTGGAGATGATTTGAAAAGAACGACTGAGGCGCATCTGGAGGACTTTGCGAATGCTGGGCTGAGGACATTGACTTTGGCTTACAAGGTTATTCAGGGTGAGTCGGATTTAGCTCGTGCTCCCACCCACTTGGCTAAAGGGTTTCTACAGATGATGAGTATGAGGCCTGGTCTGAACACTATCATGAAGCCTCTACTGCCCTGGATGATCGTGAAGGCAAGGTTGAGGCGGTTTGTGATGAGATGGAGCGTGAGCTGCGACTGCTTGGTGCCACTGCCATTGAAGATCGCCTCCAGGATGGTGTGCCAGAGACAATTGCTGATCTCAAAGTCGCGGGTATCAAGATTTGGGTTGCTACTGGCGACAAGCTCGAGACTGCCATCGGTGTGTATTTATCCCCCTTTTCAGGAGTCGGTCTCACAGACCTTTGATGCAGCTATCGGGCGCAGTACGAATCTCATCGCCGAAGAGTCCAATATCATCATCATCCGTGGTAGCGACCACCCGGTTCAACAACAGATGATTCAGGCCGTAGAGGAATTCTTCCCAGACAGTGGCATACTCGATGAACATGGCATCGTCACTTGCGCGCCTAAATCACCATCCACAGAATCAGCCAGCGCCTTCCCCATGCGGCGGCTAAGCACGGGGGTCCGTGATATCGTCGGAGACAACAATGGCGATCGTACTGGGGGATTTGTACTTGTCATTGATGGTGCTGCGCTGGATCACGCCCTTCATGATGACGACCACAAGGCTCTTCTTCTCCATCTTGCTACCCAATGCGAGGGCGTCATCTGTTGCCGTGTTTCTCCGCTACAGAAAGCGCTTGTGGTGAAGATGGTCAAGGATGGTCTCGGCGTGATGACCCTCGCTATTGGTGATGGCGCGAACGATGTCAGCATGATCCAGGCTGCGGACGTTGGTGTCGGCATTAGTGGTGAGGAGGGTCTGCAAGCTGTCAACTCGTCGGACTATGCTATTGCACAGGTGCGTGATTTTACGCCATCTTTGATGTTTTACTTATGATAGAGTAGTTCCGGTTCCTGAAGAAATTGCTTCTTGTCCATGGTCACTGGTCTTATGCTCGCAACGGAATTATGTTAGTTCTTTCATATCTTTGCTTGATGCTGATGCTGACACTTTTCGATTGTAGGATTGTCAACTTTTTCTACAAAAACATTGTGTGTATCGGCGTTTTGTGGTGGTTCCAGATCTATTGTGGATGGAGTTCGGCTTAGTGAGCTATGCACTCACCTCAACCCTGCGTAGCTGCTGACTTTCCCAACAGCGTATTTGAGTATACTTACCTACTGTTCTGGAACTCGTTCTGGACGATTGCTCCTGTCCTCCAGCTCTACCCAGACAAGGGTACTGTTGCTTTCGGCTCAGGTCTTCATGGATGGGCTTTCACCCTCTGCCAGTTCATTGGTCGCTACGCTAAAAAGTTCGGTGCTCACAATACCTTCCCA
Source organism: Suillus spraguei (assembly GCA_016800925.1). Lineage (NCBI taxonomy): Eukaryota > Fungi > Basidiomycota > Agaricomycetes > Boletales > Suillaceae > Suillus > Suillus spraguei. The sequence continues at coordinate 148,369 of JABCPU010000121.1, forward strand.
TCCAGAACCTTCTCCTCTTTCTTCAAACAAACCTTCCTCACCCTCCCCGCATCAAGATCATGCTCCCAGCGCCTTTACCTCTCCTAGACTTTCTGGTTCCCCCGACCTAGAATCTCCCTTTGACGAAATCGACCCAGAAAAACTTGCGAAACAAGACCCTCTTGCAACTCAAGTATGGAAGATGTACGCCAGGCAACAATGCGAAGGATTCGCGTTACAAGCTCGATACTATCGACAACGACGAAACGGTCGCGTTACAGGCTCGATTCTATCGACGACAAAACGGTCACTTTCCGTCTCGTTCTCTGTCCCCACACCACCCCTTTGCCCTTTTCCAAAGGCTCAACGAGCCGCCTTGCCCCTCCGCGATCGCCTCTGCCTCCTCTGCAACTACCTCAGCCTGGATCGCCATATCTGCCCTAATCTCGACATCACTCCATTGCCGCTGCTTCCTCCCTCTCCCACAATCAAACATGTTTGAAGCTGCCATGATGGACTGTACTTAATGCCGTCTCATTAATACAGTAGCCGCAATGAGTATATGTAGCACTTACTTCACTTATGTTGCTTGAATTGATGAAGGTGTCCTTTTGATGGCTTATCTCTGCCTTATTGCGCTTGTTTGGTGCGCGCTTCATTTCGACTAATTATCACACTTGTTTGTCGCGCGCTACTTTTCGTTGAACGCGCTCAAGTAAATAAACGCAAATAAGTTGTAAATAAGTTTTAATTTCTCAAAAAAGCTAAGCTAAGCAATGTGTGAATTTACTGATGCTGAGTATTAATATTGCAACAATGATTTGCACAGAGGCAAGGACCAGTCAAGATGAACCTCTGAGGTTGAACAAGGTGTGTTCTGATTGGGGGAAAAAGTTGTTATTGGAAGGTTTCAAACCTACCTGGCAGTGCAAGAGAAACAGATTTTTATTATGTTGTACCAACCACCAGGCTAGACCAGTTACAGTGAACTTCCAAAGAAAGCACCCGTGAGTGAATACCAAGGTGTGTTCCGATAAAAAACCGGGTCGTCGGCAGGTTTCAAACCTGCAGTCTAAGAGAAACGGATTTTGATTCTGTTGTAGCAGCCACCAGGCTAAACCAGTTGCGGTGGACTTCTAAAGAAACTATCGATTATTGGCTTTTACACTTTAGACTGTTTTTCTTTTCCTGTTCTTATCACCTTCAACACCGGCGTGCACATTATCTCTTGGCACTTCTCTCTCTTCTTGACCATACGAATGCCTCCGCTTGTCCTCTCCCCGAACTCGTTACATAATTGTTATCGGGTAGTACAAAGTCTGCACCCTTCGTCTGACAAACACCTCAGTATTGTTTCCACGACATACTGAGCGTGCTCTCCTGCTAGTTCTGCTAGTGCATATATCGATGAGTGGATATCAAGGTGTGTTCCAATGGAAAAAGCCTCGGCGTCAGCAGGTTTTGATCCTGCACGGTCTGAGAGGGAGAGATTTTGATTGTGTTGTAGCAACCATCTGGCTAAGACCAATTACGGCGAATTTCTAGAGAAATTATCCACAGGTGAATGTCAAGGTGTGTTCCGATAGAACAAAACCCCATCGTCGGCAGGTTTCAAACCTGCAGAGTCCCAGAGAAACAGATTTTCATTCTGTTATGGCAACCACCTGACCAAGACCAGCTGTAGTGAACTTCTAAAGAAACCATCCACAAGTGAATAATGTGTCGATACTGAGGCGTATCACTGAAATAGACAATTGATGACTACAGTGCATGTGAACAACGCCTCAGTAAATCGCGACTAATATCCACAAACTGCAGCAAATGCAACAAGAGGCTCCCGTACTCAAATACCCCCAAGACTTTACTCTTCATCTAAATACCCCCCTAGAAAATGCAGCCGACATGCTAAGTATTCCGTGCCATCCAATCCTCTCTGAAAACTAACCCTACACATAAAATTTTCACTGCAGGGCCCCCTGTTCCTGTTCAACAGGGGCCGAAGCCAGGGAAAAAATACAAAGAAATTGATCAACGCACCGAAGAACTAGACGCGGGTGACCACCGTTGAGAACATAGTAGGCAGGAGGCAGGGAGGCAGACTCAACAATTGCCCAATCACGGTTTTTCAAAGTGCTTGAGGCTGTAGTGAATGCCACTGAGTAGCGAAAGGTAGAACGGGATATGGTCTCCGCGGCGCTTAGTCTCGGCAAGTCCCGCCACCAGGACAAACTGTAACTGCCCTAAGCCCTTGGACTGCCCTTACCCAGTCTTCACGACCTTTGAATTTCCGCAGGGGTGTAGTGACACTTGTAATGAGCTCTGACATTTTACTGGAGGTTGATAGCATTAGGCGCGGTCATGGTGGACTTTGGAGGGTCTTGCTCTAAGCTGCAGAGGTACGTGTATATACGTTTTATGTTGCCTCACTGTGTCCACGTCAACCTGCCTTGTTTCCATAGACGCCCAGGCTCGAGACCTCCACACATCCATCACTGTTGCAGCAAGAATATACCCTATCAATATCTTACCTGCCGTCCTCGATACTGTAGCCCCCCTCCCATCCTATCTAAGGAAAGCTGAACTATTCAAGTGACTGGCACAGAACCAGTGATTTGAATCGTTCAGTTTTCCTGATGTGAACTTTGAATCAGACTCGATCGGTCAGATTCAGCGAGCGGTTACCGCAGTTCGGAAACTTAACTGAAGCAAAAGAGATCCGAGGAGGACTAGAAGTAGCTGCAGTGGAACGAAATGGGTGGCCGTGTTAGTGCTTTCGATCACGAGCGAAAAGTCGTCGTTCGTGCAGCTGATGCTCTCAAAAGATACTTGATTGTCGAGCCCAGCTTCGAAGATTTTGGTCATCCAGATGAATAGTAGGAATAACTACACAAATGTCTTCAAGACAAAGTATATCATGCCGTCAGGTAGTGTATCGCGCAGTTTATTAAAGTGCCATTTGGTGCGTCATATTTACATAAAGCATTTCAAAACTGATAATTCTGATATTGTTTTGTCTGAGCCTTTCGCAGGATCGTCTCGTGGGCCCTTCACAGCGTGCAACTTCCGAGCATCATACTTGTGCTACAGTGGATAGTCAGAAAAGGATTCAACCATCCCCGCCTCTATATTGAAGACGAGTTAACATAAACCTACGCATCATGAGGCATTGATGAAGTACCCAGCATGAATTCAAATGGTACGCGGAGCCTTTCTGATTGGAAGAGCACGACTGCACAAAACCTGCACAGACCACTCTGGACGAACGCATCATGATGTTCCACTGGAACATGGACTGCGGAATGACCATAAGAAAAGCGAGGATAGCTTGCGCGCACATGCCGGTCATGGTATGGTCCTTGGATGTCACGGATGCGTCTAGGAAGTAAGAGACAGATGTCGAATTACATTTTGGTAGCGGCTCTAAGTAGTAATGCAGAACGAAGGGAAGGATAACTTGAAGGACAGACACGTAACAGTAGTATCGAGATTAAAGTAAACGAGGCAAATGATGTCCATGCAGCCTCACATCCGTATGCTGCTTTGCGTCTCACAAACGATCCTTTGTGTACTTGCGAAATTCCACGTCAGTTGGTAGTGGCATCAGTGAACGAGGTCTTGGCAAAGCCGACGCGGGACTTGGCGGTATCGTACACAGAGTAGAAGCGCTGGAGGAATGTGTACCCGTTAATAAAGTCAAACCCCTGGCCACTAGGCGTTCCAATGTCGCTAACGACGAGATATATGACACCCCTTCTACCACCAATATAGGAGTTGAGGGAACGAGGCCATATTTGTGCGTTAGGAGTGAGAGAGTATGTTTCCTGTGCAAAATGGTAAATAAGGGGTGTCAGGGTTGACAGAAATGGCGTACTTTTCCAATGTGGAAATCCAGGTTCTTGAGGGCATTGTATTTTGCAGAGGAAACGGTGAGAAGACCAGTCACTTTTTCATCCAAAGTAGCGCCAGTTGCAGACTGGTACTTGGCAAGGGCATCTATCGAATTCTGATTAAACCATTATTACTCGCTGCACTCTAGATACATACCAGTGGCAATTAAAAGAAAGGTGGTGCCAGTATCAACGATACCAGCAGTAGAGGACAAGATCGTCGTGGAGCCGTAGGTGATGCTCTCGTTGATACCCCAAAAGCCCGATGCAGCGTCGGTGGTAGTGATAGGCCTGAAAAACAACTACTATCAGTCTAGATTGACATAGTAGGAGCTGGAGTAGCTTACGTGTATGCAATGTCGCCGGTGTACTTGGTAGCGTCAGTTCCACCGAAGGTGAGCTCTCCTTTGGTCTCTACCTGCGAACTGCTGGGCTCGAAAAATATACTGATAACGTCCTGAGGAATGGTGCCTTGGCTATACAGGCTGTCGGTGACAGTCGGGATCGATTTTTTCGGTGAATTTGTTAGGGTACCCTCTGTCAAGTCTACAGGCCCCAGGCCAAGGATACCGTCAAGACCAGTGAAGCTCGACGAAGTAGAAGCAACACCAATCGACTGCTTGGGGATGGTGAGTCCACTACCAAGAGTGACGATGTCGATATATTCAGTTCCTATAGATAATCGTAGGTATTTTCGACTCATGATATTGGTGTCATACCAGAAAAGGAGCCAGAACCGTACTCGACCGCCACAGGCTGATGAGTGTTGACGCTAGTTTTGGTTACCACGTACTTAGCGGTGGCGCCAACCCATGTATTCGAGCTACCGGTGTCGACAAGCAAGTTGTCTTCAATGATATATCAATTGCCGCATGTTTTCTCGGTGTTGAACTTACAGGTTGTGGGGGGGCTGCCAACGCCAACTGCTGCGATGTAGCCTAAGGCTATGTCACTGTTTGTCATGGGAGTGTCACCAGTATGCCTGTGCCTGCTGGGATCTCTAAAGGCCGCCACACGAGCTTTATCATGCTGCAAGAGGCTAAGAGTACCATTGGAAAAGTTTAGCCTCCCGACAATAGGGAGGGTGACGGGGGAATTGCGAACTTCAACGGGCGAACCCGTGATTGACAAAGCCAAGAGGAGAACGGTCAACGAGGATGCAACGGGGAACATGATTTACTGGAAAGTAATGTCACACTCACTGGTCCATTATATATGTGCTAGCGAAGGGGCGGCAAAGTTGAACACGTTAGCCACGTATGAACCCCTCTCGAAGAAACGACGACAGTTAATGGTTGCTGTCCGAGTCAACGCAAGGATTTGACTTCCAAATGAAACGTGGCAAGATTCTTGCTTTTGATCTGTAGCAGGTGGCAGGAGTTTACAATTCGCCTGTTTAATTACCCATGGTTCATTGGCTTGCGTTACGTTCATTTCCAAAGAGATGCCCTCATAGTAGAATGTCAGTGCCAAGGTTACTGTAGCAAGCGTTGCCAGGATTGTCTCGAGACGGTCGAGTTGTTGAACTGACGTCATTTTGAAATTTGGCCAGGCTGTACTACGCGAAAATCCTCTAGGTGTGCTTCGATCAAGCACACATCTCGCGCCCCCCCTTCGTAAGGACTTCACTTGAGAATCAGCGCCTCACCGACACCCTCTTTTATTCTCTGCGTTCACCCCCATTTGCGCGTGCCTCAACAATTCTTGTCCATCCTTCTCTAACGATCCCATAAATCGCGAATTTTGTCATACAAGAGACATCCCGTCGTTAGGGAACTCTGAAGCCACGAGCGAGGCAGGAGGAACAAATGATGGAGAACCCAACGTCGATAAACTGGAAGCCTTGATACGAAAAGAATCATTCAGACAAGAGAGGACACAAGATGACTAAGACTGGCATTGCAGTTCGGACGAGATTGCCGCTGGAAAACAATATCTTGTATCTGGTTACAGTTGAACGTCTGAACTTTCCCACCTTGTGCCATCTCTGTGCTCTTCACAGCCGCCACAAACAGGTGTCACTCAGGTGCTTTTTGGAGCATCATACAACACAACTGGACTGATCAAGTTTGATCTCACAATGGGCTGGATCTTCTTGGGACCATGTTTCACGAGCTGATCCATTACATGGCATTACGAGTAATATTATTAGCTGGGCTTACTTCTACGGACTTTGTATCTCCAGCCATGAATGGTTGTTGAACATTCTGCTCAGCTTGTTGCCACAAACCAGCAACAATGCGATATGTTCTCTTGTCTAATTTCTGTCATTACATTTATACAGTCGGGTAACAATTATATAACTATTATATAATTGTTACATAACTAATATGTAATTGTTACCCAACTGTATAAATGTAATGAAAGAAATTAGACAAGAGAACATATCGCATTGTTGCTGGTTTGTGGCAACAAGCTGAGCAGAATGTTCAACAACCATTCATGGCTGGAGATACAAAGTCCATAGAAGTAAGCCCAGCTTGATGATCAGGTCGCGAACCAAGGATGTAGAAGCAAATCAGCTGCTGTGGGACGGGCCACCAGTTCCCAGCACAACATGTCACGCAACAAGTCCACCACAGTGATCACACCATCAGTTGCATCACCATCGTTCTCAGTAGGACATCTTTTCTTCCATGCTGCGTCAGGATCAATGGTGAGGTTACCTAAAAATACATGTCAGTGATGCAGTCAACAACCATAACACAACTGTACCATCAGTGTCTTCGAATTCCAGTATGGTTTCCACCGCTCTGGCAATGGTCCAATGAGTTTCATCATCTCATAGATAAGCCTATTATTATCGTCGCTGCCCTGTGCGAGCATCACATCTGAAAATACTATCTCCCATATCTATAGCCCAAACATATCATCATTTCACAGCAGTCAGGAGGAAGACACCTTACCATGCAGGCCATCGACCAAACATCGCTGGGTAAGCCCCACTCATCCTTGACTTGACTGCCAGATAGCTTGTAGAACGTCAGCTCAGGGGGACAGATGATACATGGCATGTCTGGATGCTTGAGAGGCCTCCCATCTTGTAATCGAAATGCTAGTATTGACCAGGATTAGTTGACCGTCGTGTAATACTAGAAAGGGCGACAAACTGTTACCAAAATCTATAATCTCTACTGTCAGGTTGTCTTTTAGGATCTCTGCGAACTCTTTCGGCATATAGTGCGTGGTCTCCGGTGCCGCCACAAGATACTTTGGAAGAGAATCACTTGGTACTGAGTGATCGTGTGGTATTACAGGAATCAATTTTGGCTCCCCTATGAGTTGATACATTTCAACCTCTGTGTATTGGTGTCACGAATTCCAAATACAAATCACTACTCCTTCCTCAATTTCCCTAAAGCGTCTAAACCCAGCGCTAAGACAAACACAAACTTCATTGAAATCCCTATAACCACTTCTATAACTGAACTTCCTGATGAAGATGAAGAGATCTTTTATGATGCTATAGGATAAGATAAGATAAGATAGTGTCACGTGATCTTGGAACCTTCTAGAATATGACGTCATAACAATGTCACAATCATCACATCGTACGATTCTCATTTCTATTTTATGATTGGCTAGTAGTTTCAAACTCAGTTTATATCTCAGTTTCAATATGTGTATATAGTTAGCTAGTTTCGCTGTAGTAGTTCTTTAGTTCAAACCTCTTGTATCTACACTTGTAGCAATCCAAGACGTCCTTGCTCTTTTTTCCTCTGTAATAACCTTAGTTTGAGTCCTAGTCTCCGCCCTAGCGTTAATTCGTTTTGTGGGTTGTGACATTAGGTTTGAACTTTAGGGGACTCCGACTCGCATACCGCTGCATACTCTTCTTTTGGATTCCTCTTCAACGATAGTACCATTGTAGATGACTCTCAAAAGTCTCTTATCACCTTCTGTACGCGTCTGTAAAGGCATTTGCACTTGCAGGCTAGTACAAAACGATTTGTTTTGCCCGACCCTAAAAAAGTCGCGATCTTTCTTCTCCCCTTTGCTCATTTGAGCACATTTCTACCAATAGTCTTTTGTAGTTAGTAGACCTCTACCAGGCCCAGCCTTACATTGCTGCTGCTAGTAGACGGTGGACGAGCAACATTAGGTGTTCGATCCGTGACCTCAGTGCTGGCCCAAGACCCTGCCTGCTGAGCTCTACGATAGTTTCCTTTTTACGATAGTTTTCTCTTCATACGATAGAAGGCCTAGTTTCTTCGAAGTATTTAGTGGAATTGCCTCGTTGTCCAAGATAGACTGGTCGCTTGTAAGCTTCGGCTGGAAGAGCACCATGTCCCTCGAGTTTTTCCCACTTGGAAGATCACAAAAACCTTTTACTATAGTTTTCTTAGTTAAGTAAATAGGGAAGTGCCTAGTTGGGTTGACTAAAGAACCCTTTAGGACCTGAGTACATGGTAGATCCGATCAGATATCGGGGACCGCTCAGTTTTCCATTTACATACTTCTTTTCCCATCTCCTCTTCACCATCTTTCCTTTTCGGGTTGACCGTTACGACTAGTCAACCACAGACATCAGTAAATCGGGTTCCAGAAAACAACTGGTACTATGTCTGCTCCCGCCACTACCATCCACAACGAACAAGCTTTGGCTGAGTACATTGCAAATGCTATCAATGTTGCGATTGCTCCAGTCCAAGAGCAAGTTCGAAGGCTCAGGAATATGAACGATGTCTTACAAGATCAGAACGAAAAACTCCATGAAGAACTTCGTCAATATAGGGAAAGAATTGATGAACTGGAAGCAAAACCAACATCAACAGGAGGAACTCCCAAAATTGCGAAGCCAACAGAGTTCACTGGAGGAAAAGACTCCATCAATGTCGAAACATTCCTGGCACAAGTATCCCTTTACCTCACACAATATCCCAACGCAACGCAACAACAACATCTCAGCTTAATGTTGTCTTATCTTAAGGGAAATGCCGGAAAATGGGCAGAACCTTACGTTAAGAAACAAGCTGCAGGAGAATTGGACTTTAATGATTTCTTAGAGGAGTTCTCACGCATGTTTAAAGATGAGAACAAAGAAGCGAAGGCCATCAGAGAATTAGAGACCCTTAGGCAAGGATCTAGTTCTGTTCCAGAATACGTTGCATCCTTCAAACAAAAGTCGGTATTCACAAATTTCTCCGACTACGACCTCTGCCTTAAACTCCGATCTGGTCTACAAACCCGGATCAAAGAACAACTCGCTCATGTTGCGCTCAAAGACAAGAATACTCTTAACAAACTGATTGAAAGAGCAGTAGAAATTGGGCAAAACTTTGAAGAGTTGGACGCAGAGAAGAAGTGAAACACCTGGTGGACTCCCAAGTCTAACAGTGGAGTTCCTTCTTCATCAAGGGCTGGACCCAGTAACAGTGACGCTATGGATGTCGACTCCGGAAGGCAAAAGACTGCCCCCAAACCGCAAGGAAAGCCTGGTGCTTTTAAATGTTACAGATGCGGTGGAGAAGGCCACATGGCTAGGAACTGTAAAGAAGCGCCGAAACCAGCGCAAGTGAAGGCATCGTCTGCCGAAGAAGAAACTGCGCCTAAATGGTTCAAGGACTGGTTATCCTCCAAAGAAGGCAAGGGTTTTTAGAAGGGTTGAAGTCAGAGTCTGCAGACCTAGACCCGAACAATCGATTCTCTATTCTTTCTAGTTTTTCAGATGTAACGGAAGTATATATACGATCCAAATCAGAGCATTTTTATATTCCGATTACACTAAAAGGAAAGAACAGACAAGCAGACGTAAAAGCACTTGTGGACTGTGGTGCATCAACATTATTTATAAGTGAAAGATTTGTGAAGAACAATGATGTCCGGTGTCGTAAATTATTGCGTCCCATACCAGTCAAGAACATTGATGGTTCCTTAAATGCCGCCGGAGCTATGACAAGATTCGCTGAAATAGGATTAAAGATTGGAGATCATGAAGAAGACAAAGCAGCCTTCATGGTTACAGATCTAGGAAGCGATGATGTTATTATTGGTATAGATTGGCTAAGGTATCATAACCCGGAGATTGATTGGAACGCAGGACGATTTGCTCTTACACGATGCCCAATTAAGTGTGAGACTAAAAAAGAAAAAAGACAAAAAAATAGAGAAAAATGAAAAACCCAAAAACAGGGTGACTTGCCAGATCTGATTCCCACGGAAGAGGAAGATGATGACGAAGGCATGGTGAAGAAGAGGGCGATGGTTGAGGAAATAGAAGATGAAGATAGTCCAAAGAATGAATGGATTAGATATAAAGCTTCTATCGCCACAGAACAAAAGGTAGCAGAGGAAGCTACTAAGAAGAAAAAGTCTGTAGAAGAAATGGTTCCAGACTGGCTTCATGATTACCTGGGTGTATTCTCAGAAGAGGAATCAAAGAGATTTCCTGAAAGAAAGAAATGGGATCATGCGATAGATCTTAAAGATGAGAATGATCTTCCACCGAATGCAAAACCGTATCCTTTATCACCAAAAGAAATGGACACACTGAAAGATTGGTTAAAAGCCGAAACTGCATTAGGACGTATTAGAGATTCACAATCTCCTGTTGCAGCACCTTTCTTCTTTGTGGCCAAAAAAGATGGCAAATTACGACCAGTAATGGACTATAGAAAGCTCAATGAGAAAACGGTTAAAAATGCGTACCCTTTACCGAGATCTCAAGATCTAATTGATGCTTTAACTGGTGCCACAATGTACTCCAAAATGGACGTACGATGGGGATACAATAATATTCGGATGAAAGAAGGAGACGAGTGGAAGGCAGCCTTCAAAATGCCTTTTGGTCACCATGAACCAACCGTAATGTATTTCGGGTTGACGAATTCTCCAGCAACTTTCCAGACCATGATGAATGAAATATTTAGAGATCTTATTGATGGAAAGACAGTCGTTGTCTACATCGATGACATCTTGGTCTTTACAAATGGAAATAAGGAGCAACACCGAAAAGTCGTGCGAGAAGTACTCAAACGATTGAAAGATAATGACCTGTTCTTGAAACCAGAAAAATGTAGTTTCGAACAGTCTAAAGTCGAATTCTTAGGGTTGATCGTGGAAAAAGGCAATGTATCTATGGACCCTGTGAAAGTAGAAGGAGTATTAAAATGGCCTGTTCCCAAATGCGTAAAAGACATACAAGCATTCATGGGTTTTGCCAACTTCTATCGAAGATTCATATTGGGGTTCTCAGATATAGCCAGACCAATGAATGATTTGCTAAGAAAAGATGTTCCATGGAATTGGACGGAGAAACAACAGAATGCATTTGATGAATTAAAGAAACGATTCACAGAAGCTCCGCTCCTAGTAATGCCAGACGTTGAGAAAAAGAAAAGAATAGAGACCTGTTACAATCGTACGTGCCCCTATTCATTTTCCTATCTCATTTACCATGTATATTACATAACATGACTCTGACTCATATGCTCAACGCATCTGTACTATAGTTGCCTTCCTCTTTGGATACGCACTTACGTTCTCACGCCTCTCTTGGTCTGTGCGCACATATTGGTCTATTTAAGCACAGTGTACTTGTAGTAGATTCCCTACTTTAATCTTACTGGGTTTTACCTGGAATCTCCTTCGCTTAGGTCTCCAACCTAAGTCGTCTTGAATCGTCTCTAAGTCTAAGCACTCCTTAGCCTTAGTCTCTATTCTTGCGGATACCTCTTTGACTTGTCATTGAGGCTGAACCCTTGATCGTACTCGGAACGTGTTCCTTGTACTTTCACCTTGTTCTCTTTTGAACATTGTAAGAACTCCCAGCAGACCGTCTGTGTCTTTTCACTGTCGCTGGTGACGCCACCCCAGTTCGTAACAAAAGATTAAAGTCCATTTTGATCGTCGACTATCCAGTCTTCGACCCTGAACCCTGATCGCTTAGATCAGCAGACTAGCGTACGCGTACGCTGAGCAGATTGTCAAGAGAAGCCCTCTGACAGAAGAAAGCCCTGACGGACAGCAAGACAGCGCGTGTAGGCACCGAGAAAGTATAACTCATCAGAAGAATCATCAACCATGTCGACCAAAGAATTCGAATACAAGATCGGTCAACCGATTGGTTTTGATGGAGATCGTGATAACTCTCGCGAGTTTATCCAGTCGTGCAACTTGCACTTTGACATCAATGAAAAGCTTTACACCACCGACAAGCAGAAGATCATCTACATAACATCCTTCATGACCGAGAAGAATGCCAATCTTGGAAGGAACAATTCCTTGAACACGCCCAATCTACCGACACTTCGGGACAAAAAGTGGTTATGGGACGATGGTGGATTTTATGAAGAGCTTCAACGAAGCATTCCAACCAGTGGATACCAGAATGACCGCGCTTACACGCCTCAGAGATCTCAAACAAGGAACTGGAGATCTTCACACCTACGTCGCCGACTTTGAGGCACTTGCAGCCAAGGCTCATATCACCGATAACGCGACGAAGATCCAGTTCTTCCAAGACGGTCTTAATTGGGGTATCCTCACGAAGCTTTTCAATACGGGAGATGTCTCCGAGATATTCAGAATGTTGTGTTGCAATGCGTTGCTATTGACAACGCCCATCATCGGCTTAACGCCATGAGGACACGTCATGTTCCACAACAGAAGAAGAAGAACTATGGGAATGCACGGTATATTCCGAACCGTGATTCCAACGCAATGGTCGTAGATCGAATCTCCGACATGGAAGATCCGAATGCATGAAGAAAGGACAATGCTTCGGATGCAGAAAGACAGGACACCGCATCCATAATTGTCCTGACAGAAAGAAGAAGACCCCACTCCGACAAACCGAAGTCAAAGGGGAAGAAGAAGATGAAGAAACTGTACGACGGGTTGTGCAGGATTTTTGATGTGGAGAAACAAAGACTCGACGTATGTTTCTCCCAATGTAATACTAAGACTTGTACGCGCTGTAGGTGAAAGAAAAGAACTTCGTGTCCCATCACCCTCCACTCGCGTACTCGTTTGAAATCCGTCGACACCACCGCTGTTATCGATTCAGGAGCAGCAGGAACATTCATCTCAGAAGAGTTTGTGAAACTCCATCAAATCACACGACGAAAACTCAAGGAACCATTTCGAGTTACAACGGCAGATGGAACTCTCATAAAAGGAGGACCAATCACGCATTACTGCCTCTCGTGGTCAAAATTGACGATCGAACCATGTATGGAAAATTCAATATCACCAAACTCGGAAGGAGAGATCAAATCCTCCTTGGAATTCCTTGGTTACGAGCAATGAACCCAATTATAGATTGGGCTGCTGAAACGCTTGTCCTTTCAAGGACAGAGAAATCAGACGAATCGAAATCGATCTGGACGAAGATCGAAAGAAGAACGGGTTGCCTCGACTCTTCAATCATAATAGGTGGCAACATTCCCGTCTTCCGAAACCAGTTATTGTGCCTTCTATTGAAGTGCCCGAACATCCTGAACCAGAAGTACGAATGCCACGTACTATTGAACCCACTCCACGTGTACAATTGCCGCGAGCAGTGTCACCGATCCCTCGCGTAGAGAAGCGCAAGAATGAATCCGAACCCGAACATCGGGTTGGACAAGAACCTATTGAGCACGGCCAATAGAAGAACAAAAGCAAGGAAAAAGGAAACCGGAAGAAGAACTCTCAGGACGAAGCACCAACGTACCGAAACTAACCAAGTTCTTGTTCCCCCGAAAACTCTTTCAGCTTCATTGAAGAAATCCCCGATAAAGATGAACCCGTGCCCTCGTTGATCCCAACTGAGGATGATGACCAATTCGACACCATGAATGACGTCTGGCATGCACCAGAGGTACGCGAAATTTCCTCGTACGAACTAGGTGATGGAGAATTTCTTGTGGAGTACGACACCGATGGATTAGTATGAGGATCATAGAAGAAGTATCTATGGATACACCCTTGACACGTGATGGAACTTCTCAACTCGAACAATCCTCCGACTACTCCAATTCCCTCCCTCCTTGAAATATAGTAACAAAGCTCAGGAATTCGCTACGGACGAGAAGGAAAAGAAAAAGAAATCCTTCGAAGAATTGGTCCCGATTATTTGCACGACTTCGCAGACGTCTTTGCTAAAGACGGATTAAACAAACTACCCCCGAACGCCTGGTATTGATCATCGGATCGATACCAAACCCGGTTTTATTCCTCGAACGTCTAAGGTCTACCCGCTATCGGAAAAAGAACGCGCTGCTGTCAAAACGTTTATCGATGAAAACGTTGCGAAAGGCTTTATCTCAGAATCGAAGTCACCTCAAGCCAGTGGCTTCTTCTTTGTGGGAAAGAAGAGCGGAGAACTGCGTCCCTGTCAAGATTATCGCTACATCAATGATTGGACAGTCAAGAACGCATATCCGCTCCCACTCCCTATTTCCCTTGTCGCACGTCTTCATAACGCACAGTTCTTTACGAAAATGGATATTCGGTCCGGTTATAACAACATTCGCATCCATCCTGATGATAGGTGGAAAGCTGCTTTTACCACGGAATTTGGCCTCTTTGAACCGAACGTCATGTTCTTCGGCCTCTGCAATTCCCCAGCAACTTTTCAAGCATACATGAATCGCACCTTTCAACAAGAAATCAATGAAGGATGGATGGTTATCTATATGGACGATATCCTGATTTTCTCACACAATGGCAGAACACCGTGAACGGACCAGACGAGTTTTGATGAAATAAGGAAAGAACATCTGTTCTTGAAACCGGAGAAATGCACCTTCGATGCAGAAGAAGTGGAATACCTCGGAATGATAATTCGCCCCGGACAAGTTGCTATGGACACCGCCAAACCAAGGGAATCTCCGAATGGCCATCCCGAAATCTGTAAAGATGTTCGGTCATTCCTCGGTTTTTGCAACTTCTACCGCACGTTCATTTCCACTATTCTGACATCGCCAGACCCCTTATCGATTTGACAAAGAAAGATAAGGCCTTTGAATGGTCAACCGAATGTATGGACACCTTCGAAGAATTGAAACGACGCTTCACTTCCCAACCGGTACTCCGTAACCCTGATCCTTCCCGACAATTTGCCATTGCTACCGACGCTTCGCTCGTAGCAACTGGCGGAGTTCTCCTGCAGACTGATGAGAATGGTGTTTATCACCCATGTGCATACCTTCACAGTCTTTGAACCCCGCAGAACGCAATTACCAGATCTTTGATCGGGAACTCCTTGCCGTGATCCGGGCATTGAACGAATGGCGTCATTATCTCGAAGGAAACCCACACCCCGTCCTGGTATTCACCGACCATAAGAACCTTCTGTACTTTAGAAGTGCACAGAAGCTCACCCGTCGCCAAGCACGTTGGCAATTGATTTTGTCTATTTACGACATCGAACTGCATCACGTTGCAGGTACTAAATTAGCAGTACCTGATGCACTATCCCGCCGGCCTGATTATGACTCTGGCAAAGACGATAACGAGGACCAGACCCTCCTCCCTGACGCTCTATTCGTTCGTCTTATTGACACCGACTTGAAGGATGTGCTGTCATCCTCTGACCCCTCGACGACCCTGTCTTCAAAACGGCGTCTGATGCCCTTGATGGCGTGTGCCTCCCCCTATGAAATCGGCACTTCTGATTGGAAGATTGAGGAGAACGTCCTCTATTTTAAGAATCGCGCTTATATTCCCCGGCGCATCGCTCCGATATCCTGAAACGGTATCATGATCATCCTACCGCGGGACACCCGGTAGATTCAAAACTGAAGAACTCGTAAACGAGAAGCCTGGTGGCCTGCAATGGGCTCTTATATTCGGAAATACGTTGAGGGTTGCGCCCTTTGTCAGCAAATGAAAGCAGATACTCATCCTGTTCGACCTCCGCTCGCGCCTATTCCTTCGTCGGCTGTTCGCCCGTTCTCCCAGGTCTCTGTTGATCTTATCACCGACCTCCCCGTTTCTGGAGGCTTTGACAGTATCATGGTCGTGGTAGACCATGGCCTTACGAAGGGGGTAATTATTATCCCTTGTTTGAAAACTATCACGTCAGAAGGTGTGGCCAAGCTATTTTTAAAACATGTTTACCGACGATTTGGACTCCATGACAAAGTTATCTCGGATCGAGGACCGCAATTCCTATCTCGCTTCTCAAAGGAACTTGCCCGACTTCTCGACTACGTCATCGCTCCATCCACGGCTTACCACCCGCAGACTGATGGTCAAACGGAAAGGCTCAATCAAGAACTTGAGACATATCTACGCATTTATTGTCGTAACAACCCGAAGATGGGTAGAACACCTACCACTCGCCGAATTCGTCCACAACCACCGAAAACACGATGCAAGGAATGCATCACCCTTCTATTTGATGATGGGATATGAACCACGCGCTATCCTCATCTGATCCCTGATTCATCCGTCCCCGCAGCAGAAGATCGAGTACGATCTCTGCAGAAGATAAGAGAAGAAGCAATCGCCTGTCACAACATCGCTATGCAGACAATGGCCGAACGATCCCGAGGAGATAAGTACATCCCATGGAAGATCGGAGATAAGGTTTGGCTATCCGCCGCTAATCTCAGACTTAAACTCCCATCAAGGAAACTGGCACCGAAACGATACGGACCTTTCCCGATCATCGATGTCTTATCACCCATCACGTTCACACTCAAGCTTCCTCCGCAATGGAAGATTCACCCACGTTCCACGCTTCTGTCTTATCGTCCTATAGCGAAACAGACGTACACGGACCGAACTTCCCTGAACCCCCACCTGATATCATTGAAGAAGAAGAAGAATACGAAATAGAAGCAATTCTTTCCCATAAAGGAACCGGTACTCGCCGACGCTACCTCGTCTCCTGGAAAGGATATTCATCGGGAGATAACGAATGGCTCCCAGAAAAGAACTTAAAGAACTCCGCCCGAATTTTGAATGCTTATAAGAAGCAACACGCCCTTTGATCATTCTTCAGTCAATCAACCGCACTAGCACTTGATCAACTATTTGTATCGAAATGTCTTTCCCCACTGCCTACATTACACCCGTCGTCGCTACCACCAATGACTCCGACTCTGAAACTGAACGATACGGAACCCTTACCGCTGAGATCGACAACTCCTCCTACATCGAAGCCGCCATTCTCTGCGAGGGACATGCCCTCGAGATCGAAAGAATCCTTACTGAAAGAGGCGCCTTCCCTGCACTCCTCATCGTCAACATCATTCGCATCGCAGCCCTCATTGAAGCCACTGCCAAAGAAACAACAGAAATTACTCTCCGTCACCGCTTCCTTCATCTTCAAAAACGCATTCGTGCTTACGCTATGTTGCTTCTTCCCGATTCCTTTAAGAATGATGTTGAAGAAGCTATTCATATCATTGCCGAGCGTCGAGCAGGTGTTGCTCGACCTCCCTCTCCGCAGGAAGATGCGCCACTTCCTATCCCAGCACCCTCTTCTTCACGCGCTTATACTAGTCTTGATGCCTTTACTGGCTTATACACTGCTGTCCAAGAGATCGGACAACTTACAAACCAAGTCGTCGAAACCATCCAACAGTCCGTCACTGAAACAAGAGCAGCCCGAAACTTAGTGGAAGAAGCCATTACTGATCTACAGCAGACGCAAAGTGATCTTGCTTCTCCGCGAACCCCATCCCCGATTCAACGACCAACTTCACCGCCTCCTATTACAGTTACCCATGAACACCCAGCATGGCTATATGAACCATGCACGGAGGAGCAGTATGCGGCCGCTAAATTGCTAGGGATTTCTGCCACTGAGCTGGTGACCCTCGGCCCTCGACTTCGCGACCTTCATATTCATCCTCCTATGTCTATTCCACCATCATTCGGCCCTATGGATCCCGTTTCACCAGTCTTAGTAAAAGACTTCGGTATCACATCTCCCTCTTCATCCACCGAACTCATTGCGGCTGCCGAACGAGAAGTCACACCGGATCTCCCTATATCAGCATACACTTTGTCCTCTGCTCAACAGGCGCAGCTTAAACGGCAGAACACCCTTGCCTTAAAACGTATGACGAAGAAAAAGGGAAAGAAACGTGCCAGATCCACTAGTCCTACATCCATCATCTCTCCATCTCCCTTACGTGCAGTTCATTCCAACCCTGATGAGAACATGAGGTGTCGAATCTGCGGACTACTTGGACATCGCCAAAAGAATTGCGCGGAATATCAGTGCAGGATCTGCAGATATTGGTCGCCCACTCATTTATCCCTTTACTGTCCTAAACGAGTCGGTCCTCCCCCTTCGAATTAACTTGGAAGGATGAAGGGTTCTATGACGCGCTTCATGCTTGGGAAAAGCAACTTGACGATGAACGCATCGACAAAGGCAAGAACAGAGATTCCAAGCGACGCGCTGGTCTCGAAGAAGCTAAGTATATGAGAAGTGGATCTTTTGCGGACGAAGATTACGAATGGAGTGATGACCCCGTTTACTATGCGAATCAAGATATATAAAGTCGGTGACTTTACGTGTAAAAAGGGGGTAATGTTACAATCGTACGTGCCCCTATTCATTTTCCTATCTCATTTACCATGTATATTACATAACATGACTCTGACTCATATGCTCAACGCATCTGTACTATAGTTGCCTTCCTTCTTTGGATACGCACTTACGTTCCACACTCTCTTGGTCTGTGCGCACATATTGGCCTATTTAAGCACAGTGTACTTGTAGTAGATTCCCTACTTTAATCTTACTGGGTTTTACCTGGAATCTCCTTCGCTTAGGTCTCCAACCTAAGTCGTCTTGAATCGTCTCTAAGTCTAAGCACTCCTTAGCCTTAGTCTCTATTCTTGCGGATACCTCTTGACTTGTCTTGAGGCTGAACCCTTGATCGTACTCGGAACGGTTCCTTGTACTTTCACCTTGTTCTCTTTTGAACATTGTAAGAACTCCCAGCAGACCGTCTGTGTCTTTTCACTGTCGCTGGTGACGCCACCCCAGTTCGTAACAAGACCGATGCTTCTGATTATGCATCTGGTGCAGTACTTTCTCAACAAATGGAAGATGGACTATGGCATCCTGTCGCTTATTATTCAAAGTCAATGAATGATGCAGAACGAAATTACGACATTCATGACAAAGAATTATTAGCAATCATTCGAGCGTTAGAAGAGTGGAGGCACTATGTGCAGGGAGCACCTCATCCTGTGGAAATCTGGACCGATCATAAGAATCTCGAGTATTTCATGACGAGTCAAAAATTGACACGAAGGCAAGCCAGATGGAGTCTGTTCCTGGCGGAGTATGAATTTACACTCCAACATAAGCCTGGTGTAGTCAACGATAAGGCCGATCGTCTGTCTCGGAGATCAGACCACAGAGGGGGGGTAGAAAACGACAATTCTGATCGCATTTTGCTTAAACCGGAATTTTTCAAAATCAATGCTGCTAAGAGAGGCCAAGTTCTTATAGAAGGAGAAAAATCTCTTCTTAAAAAGATCAGACAAAGTACAGAACGAGAGCCTGAAGTAATGAAAGCGCTAGAAACGTTAAAAGCAGCACCGGTGCAATTGCGTAGAGGAGTCGAAGAATGGAATGTTGAAGATGGATTGGTGTTATTCCAAGGATTGGTCTATGTTCCAAATGATAAAGAAATCCGCCGAGAGATTCTAGAGTTATTCCATGACTCACCACCGGCTGGACATCCTGGACGTGCCAAAACCTTAGAATTGATTTCCAGAAACTATTGGTGGCCAATGATGACAAAAAGTGTTCACGACTATGTAGATGGTTGCGATCATTGCAGACAAACAAAGGTCTATCCTAGTAAACCGACAGGACCTTTACAGCCAAATGAAGTTCCAAAAGGACCTTGGCAAACGATTACATGTGACCTGATTGTGGACCTACCAAAGAGTGAAGGGTGTGATAGCATTTTTGTTGTCGTTGATCGATTTACAAAACAAGCACACTTCATTCCCACCAATAAAGAAGTAGACTCGAAGGAAATTGCCGAGCTATTTTTGAAAAATGTATGGAAACATCATGGAACACCAAAAAAAGTGATTTCAGATAGAGGAACACAGTTCGTATCGAAATTTATGGGACAAATGTCAAAAAGATTAGACACAAAATGGTCTGCTTCGACCGCCTATCATCCCCATACAGACGGACAAACAGAACGCGTAAATCAAGAAGTTGAACAATATTTACGCCTGTTTACCTCTTATAGACAAAATGATTGGGTATCTTGGTTGCCGATTGCAGAATTCTCGCATAATAACGCAGTCACAGTCACCGGTCATAGCCCTTTCAAAGTTCTATATGGATATAATCCAGAATTCACGATATCTCCTAATTCCAACTCCCGTATTCCTGTTGCCGATGAAAGAGTGGATCAAATGAAAGAAGCAAGAGATGATGCGGAAAATACTTTGAAATTAGTCAATGAACGAATGAAACGGTTCTATGACAAAGGAGTAAAAGACGCACCACAGTATAAAAAGGGAGACAAAGTCTGGCTAGACGCGAAAAACATTAAACAACGTCGTCCAAGTCAAAAACTGTCAGATCGTCGTCTTGGGCCCTTTGAAATACTAGAGAAGATTGGCGAGGTGAACTATAAATTGAAATTACCGGCAAATTATCAGATCCATCCGGTTTTTCACGTTCAATTACTCACTCCATACTATGCATCTCAAATGATCCCTCATTCTCAACCCACCCGACCACCTCCTGACATAGTTGACGATCAGGAAGAATTTGTTGTAGAAGAAGTATTAGATAGCCGATTATTCCGAGGAAAGCTGCAATACCGAGTAAAATGGGAAGGATATCCGATAGAAGAATCGACATGGGAACCAGAAGAAAATGTAAAGAATTCCCCGATTCTTATAGCAGAATTTCATAAAAAGAATCCCACGGCGGCTAAAACCAAAAGAATTCAAGGCTCTATACTTAATTCGGAAGATTTCAAGAAATGGAGAACACGTAACATCAGACCTTCATACATTCGCGATGACGCTCATCTTAGAGAGGGGGTAATGTCACGAATTCCAAATACAAATCACTACTCCTTCCTCAATTTCCCTAAAGCGTCTAAACCCAGCGCTAAGACAAACACAAACTTCATTGAAATCCCTATAACCACTTCTATAACCGAACTTCCTGATGAAGATGAAGAGATCTTTTATGATGCTATAGGATAAGATAAGATAAGATAGTGTCACGTGATCTTGGAACCTTCTAGAATATGACGTCATAACAATGTCACAATCATCACATCGTACGATTCTCATTTCTATTTTATGATTGGCTAGTAGTTTCAAACTCAGTTTATATCTCAGTTTCAATATGTGTATATAGTTAGCTAGTTTCGCTGTAGTAGTTCTTTAGTTCAAACCTCTTGTATCTACACTTGTAGCAATCCAAGACGTCCTTGCTCTTTTTTTCCTCTGTAATAACCTTAGTTTGAGTCCTAGTCTCCGCCCTAGCGTTAATTCGTTTTGTGGGTTGTGACAATTGGTTGATGCCAGGTATCTTGAAACCAATGTTTCCGAAGTGCAAATCTGAACTCATTGCAGTGGTCAATGATCTTGGAGAACCTAAAAGAACCACTACCATCCACTTACCGCCATGCACTATTGCTTCCTGGTGAAGGTATGCTAGTCCCAGCATAACCTGATGGCATACACTCGGCCATTGTCAATGAAAGAGATCTCGGGTGGCAAGTGAGTATAACGATCCAAGTACGTCCATCACGAGCACCTGGTGTGTTCTGTTGGGACCTTGTATCTGAAAGGAATCATGTACTTGAACAATATGTTTAGCACTGAGGTGATCACGAGGTCTAGTGCTCAGCCATTGCAAGATAGCAGATTCTCCGTTGTTGCTTGAAAGATTGGTGATGACTATCTTCAACATCACGCAGCGCATCAGGAAATTCACACATTCCTTAACATGCTTAATCAGCTTAACTCACTTATCTCAAAACTTGTTTGCTCTCTCTCACATCATTCACCTGGCATATCTTATATTTTTTGAGTGCGAAATACAATAAAACATGTATATTAATATATCTCAACTTTTTTTTTCTGAATTCATTCACATTGAAATTTTGGACAAGTAGATTCAATTTCACCAAGGCAGTTAAGTGTAAATAAGTCCGCATAAGGGCACGTCAAGGAATGTGTGAATTTCCTGATGCGGCTGTGAGTATATCCAAAGCATCAATCAGTCAACAAGTCACAAAACATGTATGTTACAGCTAACTTTTCCACAGTATCTTTGGTGAGCCAGATCATTGACATTGACCCCAAACCTAGCTTGTGGGTGGTCTTCGAAAGACAAAATACATGATGTGGGCGGTGCGACTCGGACACGGCATATATTCAAGTTGGAATACGAATATAAACCATTGCTCATGCAATGTAAGTCCCACTTCTCTTCACCTCATACCTAGGTACTCAATCATTGACATGTCAACTAGATGGCTCCAAGCTCAGATAAAGGTGTACCTCTTTCGGCCAGGCTCCCTGGCGGTCAGCTAGTTATCTATATATACGGGATAAGGTTGAGCCTGCTAGCTAATGAGTTGTCAGTACTCAAGGACTTCATATGAGATTGGGATGCATCAAAGGCTGCTGCCAAACCAGCGACCTTCCTTTGTGTTATGTGAGTTATATCCCACTTGACAGCTTGAGAATGGGGTTAGAATTTCATGCAGCAAGAATTATTACAAATTGACATCTTACAAGGGACCAATATCACATGGTTTATTTGCACAAATGATATGTGGTGTCATTTGTGCCAAAAAACAATGTGATATGCTTAAGGAGTCCCTTGTAAAACGTCGACTTGTGATAGTTCTTGATGTGTCACCAGTTGCTTTCTTATCAATGCATGTGGGATGGGTATATGCATTGATAAGAAAGCAACCCATCTTCTGGTGTCACCCCCCCCCCCCCCCATCCCGTCGACTCCCAAGTTCTCAGTATTCCGCACGCTGTTTTTATATTCTCACGTCTCAAACTCGTTGCCAATTCTGTTACGGAGGAGCATTTTGCTTCCAGGACTCTGCTCACGATTCAGCTCCACTTCGAGCTTCGCCCACTCCAGGCCAGACTGGGTTTTTAGCTCGCGCGTCAATCCCCTCCCAAGTCCACCATCTTTGGAATGCTTCACCATACAATTACTAGGCAACATGGTCGCTAACTTCCGGCAAACCCTCACTGCAGATGCCACCGAGCCACGCGTTAAAAGGCGTCTGGGAATGACATCCACCGTGGAATCAATACCTGGACTATCCAGAAACCAAGTGAGATTGACACCAGTTCCTTTACCAAAGCTCTCATCCCAATTATCACGTACCAGGCACTGCACGATCGATTTTCAGTTACTGATTATTATTTTCGCGCACTGCCATGTGCTGCCTTCTTCGTGAATGACAATTTGTGCACGCTGATGGGGACGACACGATGGGTGATCTGCCTGTAGAATGACGGAGCTCACGCCTAAGGATCTTATCGCCCGCATACACACTCCTCTATTCTACGACAAACCTACTCATAGCCCCAAACTCTCGAGCTGTTCAGTGCATCATGCATCATGTTGGAGAATCGCTTCAAGCTTGCTCATACAATTGTGATCGCGCTAGGTTCTGAATAAGTTGATTGCCCGCGATTTTTCTAAACGAAACTCTCCATAGGTAAACATATGAAGGGCATGTCTTTCCAGGACACAAAAATGTGATTTGAACGTGTCTGTTTATAATATATTATGACGAGCCTGTTCTGTAATTTACTTTGGTAAACGCCATCATGGCGATGATTCAGCGAACGAAGACGTGGATTCCTCAAGCTATAACACGAAGTTAGCGCAATAACCTCGACATGGAAAATGAGACTGTTTGATAGGTCCAGATGATACAAGTGTAAGTCATGCTATGATCACTATAGAGTCGTGTTTGA
>JABCPU010001210.1:0-12184 GCA_016800925.1 Suillus spraguei
GAAGACCCCACTCTGACAAACTGAAGTCAAAGGAGAAGAAGAGGATGAAGAAACAGTCAGACGGATTGTCCAGGATTTTTAATGTGGAGAAACAAAGATTCGACGTATGTTTCTCCCAATGTAATACTAAGACTTGTACACGCTGTAGGTGAAAGAAAAGAACTTCGTGTCCCTATCACCCTTCACTCGCGTACTCGCTTGAAATCCGTCGACACCACCACTGTTATCAATTCAGGAGCAGCGGGAACATTCATCTCCAAGGAGTTTGTGAAACTCCATCAAATCACACGACGAAAACTCAAAACACCATTTCGAGTTACAACGGCGGATGGAACCTCTTATAAAAGGAGGACCAATTACGCATTACTGTCTTCTTGTGGTCAAGATTGACGAACGAACCATGTATGGAAATTCAACATTACCAAACTAGGAAGGAGAGATCAAATCCTTCTTGGAATTCCATGGTTACAAGCAATGAACCCAATTATAGATTGGGCTGCTGAAACACTTATCCTTTCACAAACAGAGAAATCAGATGAAATCGAAATCGATTTGGACGAAGATCGAAAGAAGAACGGGTTGCCCCGACTCTTCAATCATCACACCAGATGGCAACATCCCCGTCTTCCAAAGCCCTTCATCATTGATGTCCCTGAAAACCCTGAACCCGAAGTATGAATGCCACGTACTACAGAACCTACTCCACGTGTACAACTGCCGCGAGCAGTATCACCAATCCCTCGTGCAGAGAAGCGCAAGAATGAATCTGAACCCGAATATCGGGCTGGACAAGAACCTATTGAGCAACGGCCAATAGAAGAACAGAAACATGGAAAAAGAAAAGCTGAAGAAGAGATCTCAGGACGGGATACCAAATACCAAAACTATCCAAGTTCTACGTTCCTCCGAAAACTCTTTCAGCTTCAATTGAAGAAACCCCGATGAAGAAGAACCCGTGCCTCGTTGATCCCAACAGAGGATGATGACCAATTCAACACTATGCAAGATGTCTGGCATGCACCAGAAGTACGCGAAATCTCCTCTTATGAGCTTGGAGATGGAGAATTCCTTGTGGAGTATGATACTGACGGAGTCAGCATGAGGATTATAGAGGAAGTATCCATGGATACACCTTTGACACGTGATGGAACTTCCAAACTCGAACAATCCTCCAACTACTCCACAGTTCCCCTTCCTCCTCCTAAATACAGCAACAAGGCTCAGGAATTTGCCACGGATGAGAAGGAAAAGAAAAAGAAATCCTTCGAAGAATTGGTCCCCGATTATTTGCATGACTTCGCAGACGTCTTTGCCAAAGACGGATTGAACAAACTACCCCTGAGCGCCCTGGTATCGATCATCGGATTGACACCAAACCAGGTTTTATTCCCCGTACGTCTAAGGTCTACCCGCTATCAGAAAAAGAACGCGCTGCTGTCAAAATGTTTATCGATGAAAACGTCGCGAAAGGATTCATCTCAGAATCGAAGTCACCTCAAGCTAGTGGCTTCTTCTTTGTGGGAAAGAAAAGTGGAGAATTGCGTCCCTGTCAAGATTATCGCTACATTAATGATTGGACAGTCAAGAACGCATACCCGCTCCCGCTCCCTATCTCTCTTGTCGCACGTCTTCACAACGCACAATTCTTTACGAAAATGGATATCCGGTCCGGCTATAACAATATTCGCATCCATCCTGATGATAGGTGGAAAGCTGCTTTTTACCACGGAATTCGGCCTCTTCGAACCGAACGTTATGTTCTTCGGTCTTTGTAATTCTCCAGCAACCTTCCAAGCATACATGAATCGCACCTTTCAACAAGAAATCAATGAAGGATGGATGGTTATCTACATGGACAATATCCTAATTTTCTCTACCAACAATGGCAGAACACGCGAAAGGACTAGATGGGTTTTGATGAAGATAGGAAAGAACACCTGTTCTTGAAACCAGAGAAATGCACCTTCGATGCAGAAGAAGTGGAATACCTCGGAATGATAATTCGCCCCGGACAAATTGCTATGGATACCGCCAAGCCAAGGGAATCTCCGAATGGCCAGTCCGAAATCTGTAAAAGATGTTTCGGTCATTCCTCGGTTTTTGCAACTTCTACCGCACGTTCATTTCCCATTATTCTGACATCGCTCGACCCCTTATCGATTTAACAAAGAAAAGATAAGGCCTTTGAATGGACAACTGAATGTATGGACACCTTTGAAGAACTGAAACGACGCTTCACATCTCAACCAGTACTCCGTAACCCTGATCCTTCCCGACAATTTGCTATTGCTACCGACGCTTCACTCATAGCAACTGGTGGAGTTCTCCTGCAGACTGATGAGAATGGTGTTTATCACCCTGTGCGTACCTCTCGCAGTCGTTAAAACCCCGCGGAACGCAACTATCAGATCTTTGATCGGGAATCCTTGCCGTAATCCGGGCATTGAACGAATGGCGTCATTATCTCGAAGGAAACTCACACCCTGTCCTGGTATTCACCGACCACAAGAACCTTCTGTACTTTAGAAGTGCACAGAAGCTTACCCGTCGCCAAGCATGTTGGCAATTGATTTTGTCTATCTATGACATTGAACTGCATCATGTTGCAGGTACTAAATTAGCAGTACCTGATGCGCTTTCTTGCCGACCCGATTATGATTCCGGCAAAGACGATAACGAGGACCAGACCCTCCTCCCTGACGCTCTATTTGTTCGTCTTATTGACACCGACTTGAAGGACGTGCTGTCCTCCTCTGACCCCCTCGACGACCCTGTCTTCAAAACAGCATCTGATGCCCTTGATGGCGTGTGCCTTCCCCTATGAAATCGGCACTCTCTGACTGGAAGATTGAGGAGAACGTCCTCTATTTTAAGAATCGCGCCTATGTTCCACCGGCGCATCGCTCCGATATCCTGAAAAGGTATCATGATCATCCTACCGCGGGACATCCCGGTAGGTTCAAAACTGAAGAACTCGTTAAACGAGAAGCCTGGTGGCCTGCTATGGGCTCTTATATTCGGAAATACATCGAAGGTTGTGCCCTTTGTCAACAAATGAAAGCGGATACTCACCCCGTTCGACCCCCGCTTACCCCGATTTCCTCATCTGCGACTCAGCCTTTCTCCCAGGTCTCTGTTGACCTCATCACTGATCTCCCTGTCTCTGGAGGCTTTGACAGTATCATGGTCGTGGTAGACCATGGCCTTACGAAGGGGGTAATTATTACCCCTTGTTTTGAAAACCATCACTTCAGAAGGTGTGGCTAAGCTATTTTTAAAACATGTTTACCGACGATTTGGACTCCATGACAAAGTCATCTCGGATCGAGGACCGCAATTCCTATCTCGCTTCTCAAAGGAACTTGCCAGACTTCTCGACTATGTCATCGCTCCATCCATGGCTTACCACCCACAGACTGATGGCCAAACTGAAAGGCTAAATCAAGAACTTGAAACATACCTCCGCATCTACTGCTGTAACAACCCCGAAGATTGGGTAGAACATCTACCAATCGCCGAATTCGTCCACAACCACCAAAAACACGATGCAAGGAATGCATCACCCTTTTATCTAATGATGGGATATGAACCACGCGCCATCCCTCATCTTATCCCCGATTCATCAGTCCCTGCAGCAGAAGACCAAGTACGATCTCTGCAGAAGATAAGAGAAGAAGCAATCGCCTGTCATAAACATTGCAATGCAGACAATGGCCGAACGATCCCGAGGAGATAAGTACACCCCATGGAAGATTGGAGATAAGGTTTGGCTATCTGCTGCCAATCTTAGACTCAAACTTCCATCAAAGAAACTCGCCCCGAAGCGATACGGACCTTTCCCAATCATCGATGTCTTATCTCCCATCACGTTCATGCTCAAGCTCCCTCCGCAGTGGAAAATCCACCCCACGTTCCATGCTTCTGTCTTATCATCCTATAGCGAAACAGACGTACACGGCCCGAACTTCACTGAACCACCACCTGATATCATCGAAGAAGAAGAAGAATATGAAATAGAAGCAATTCTTTCTCACAAAGGAACCAGCATTCGCCGACGTTATCTCGTTTCTTGGAAAGGATATTCATCGGGAGATAACGAATGGCTCCCAGAAAAGAACTTGAAGAACTCCGCTCGAATCCTGAATGCTTATAAGAAGCAGCATGCCCTCTGATTACCCTCAGTCAATCAACTCGCACTAGCATTTGATCAACTACTATCTTGAAATGTCTTTCCCCACCACCTACATCACACCCGTCATCGCTGCCACCAATGACTCTGACTCCGAAACTGAACAATACGGAACCCTTACCGCTGAAATCGACAACACCTCTTACATTGAAGCCGCCATTCTCTGTGAAGGACACGCCCTCGAAATCGAAAGAATCCTCACTGAAAGAGGTGCTTTCCCTGCCCTACTCCTTGTCAACATCATCCGTACTGCAGCCCTTATTGAAGCCACTGCCAAAGACACAACAGAAGTTACACTCCGTCACCGTTTCCTTCATTTGCAAAAACGCATTCGTGCTTACGCTATGTTGTTGCTTCCCAATTCTTTTAAGAATGATGTTGAAGAAGCTATTCACATTATCGCCAAACGTCGAGCAGGCGTTGCTCGACCTCCCTCTCCGCAGGAAGATACGCCACTTCCTATCCCAGCACCGGCTTCTTCACGCATTTATTCTAGTCTTGACGCCTTTACTGGCCTATACACTGCTGTCCAAGAGATCGGACAACTCACCAACACAGTTGTCGAAACTATTCAACAGTCAGTCGCTGAAACAAGAGCAGCCAGAAACTTAGTAGAAGAAACTATCACCGACCTCCAGCAAGCGCAAGTTGACCTTGCCTCTCCACGAACCCCATCTCCAATTCAACAACCGATCTCATCGCCTTCCGATATCGTCTCTCATGAACATCCTACATGGCTATATGAACCATGCACAAAAGAACAATGTGAGGCTGCAAAGAGATTGGGGATCCCTACCGCTGAGTTAGTCGTGCTTGGCCCCCAACTTCGCGATCTTTGCATACATCCTCCTATGTCTATCCCGTCTTCATTTGGCCCTATGGATCCTGTCTCGCCAATCCTAGTAAAAGATTTTGGCGTTACTTCTCCTTCCTCCTCTGACGAATTACTCGTGATTGCCGAACGGGAAACTACCCCTGACCTTCCCGCGTCGGCATACACTCTTTCATCCTCTCAACAAGCACAACTTAGACGCACCAACACCCTTGCCCACTAGTCCCACACCTATCATTTCACCGTCACCCTTATGCAAAGTCCACTCTAACCCCGACGAAAACATGAAGTGTCGTGTCTGCGGACTACTCGGACATCGTCAGAAGAATTGTGCGGAATATCAGTGCAAGATTTGCAGATATTGGTCGCCTACTCACTTGTCCATTTATTGTCCACGGAGAGTCGGACCCCCTCCCTTCGAGTTAACCTGGAAAGATGAAGGATTCTACGATGCACTTCACATTTGGGAGAAGCAACTTGATGATGAACGAATTCAAGTAGAAAAGAGAAAGGACTCTAAATGGCGCGCCGGTCTTGAAGAAGCTGCATATATGAGGAGTGGTTCCATTGCTGATGAAGACTACGACTATAGTGATGATCCCATTTACTATGCGAACCAAGATGAGTAAAATCGGTGACTTTACTTGTAAAAAGGGGGTAATGTTACAATCGTATGTACCCCTATTCATTTTCTCTTCTGTTCCCTTTCTTGTATATCTTGTCACGTGACTCTGACTCATATGCTCAACGCATCTGTACAAACACATGCCTTCCTTATTAGGATACGCAGTTACGTTCTCACGGTTACTTGGTCTGTGCGCACATATTGGCCTATTTAAGCACAGTGTACTTATAGTAGATTCTTTACTTTAATCTTACTGGGTTTTACCTGGAATCTCCTTCGCTTAGGTCTCCAACCTAAGTCGTCTTGAATCGTCTCTAAGTCTAAGCACTCCTTAGCCTTAGTCTCTATTCTCGCGGACACCTCTTAGACTTGTCTTTGAGGCTGAACCCTTGATCGTACTCGGAACGCGTTCCTTGTACTTTCACCTTGTCCTCTTCTGGACATTGTAAGAACTCCCAGCAGACCGTCTGTGTCTTTTCACTGTCGCTGGTGACGCCACCCCAGTTCGTAACAATCCTTCGCTTAGGTCTCCAACCTAAGTCGTCTTGAATTGTCTCTAAGTCTAAGCACTCCTTAGTCTTAGTCTCTATTCTAGTAGAACCTCTTAGACTTGTCTTCAAGGCCGAACCCTTGATCATACTCGGAACGCGTTCCTTGTATGTCCATCTTGTCCTTTTGGACATTGAAGAACTTCCCAGCAGACCGTCTGTGTCTTTTCACTGTCGCTGGAGACGCCATCCCAGTTCGTAACAGAACCTTAGTTCAAATATCATCTTAGATTCTGCTCATTCTGCTTCCTCCAGACTTAAGCCACTTTCCGCTCTAAGTCATCTTCCGAGACTTGGGATTGATTTTTATAGTCTATATCTCCAACTCTATCTTCAGATAGTCTATCTCTGTTAGTTTCTAGTTAGGAACTCATTCCAAAGCTAGTCTTAATCTTTGTTCTATTCCTACGTTCCAGATAACCTTCGGATGTCCAGATCCGTCATGCAACTTTTTCTGGATCTTTGGACATATAACTTCTCCCTGAAATAAGGGGCATTACTCAGGAAAGGGGCACAGTGCACGAACTGAGGCCAAAGCCCTTCGGATCTCTCTACCTTTGAGTACGGTCTTAACAGTATATTCGAACTCACACCTTTCTGAGTAACATTCTCTACACCATCCCACGTCATGCCTCCCCATAAAACTCAGAACACTCTCCGCGGAGCCAAACTTGGTCCCATCCAACGAGATCTGACACCCATCATCCAAACATTCACCAGCTTCTCTCAACACCATGCGAGCATGAGCGATATAGGTCAAAGCATCTCTGCGTGTCAAGCCAGACCGGATCCGGTTACACCAACTCGGAACACGGATGACCCAGACACTAATTCACGCCCGACCATTTGCTTTGATGACGAGTTGCACAGCAACCCACCAGACAATGGAGGTGATGATCCGGACGACGAGGATCTGGATGATGAAGAAGATCATAACCATCTGAACCCTCAGGACTGGGTCTTAGCTCAACTATCCATAGCCATTAATCACCTCACTCACAGTAGCTGTCGTACCACCACCATGGACGACAGCAAAGTCAAAATCCATGAACCGGATACCTTCGACGGATCCAAGCCTTGCAAGCTCCAAGCATTCTTCGTCCAATGTGAGCTCAACTTCCAGAGCAAACCTAACGTGTTCTGTTCTGGACACGCTAAGGTCAACTTCGCCCAATCTTACCTCAAGGGTATGGCGCTCGAGTGGTTCAAACCAGATCTCCTTTCGGACGGATATAGCAACCATCCAGACTGGATGGATGACTACTCTGAGTTCATGCTTGAGCTCCAAACCAACTTCGGACCTCATGATCCCTCCGGAGATGCGGAAATGCAGCTAGAACAGCTCCATATGCGTGACGGACAATGCATCAACAAGTACGTTGTAGAATTTCAGCAACTTGCCTCCCAAGTACGAGAATGGGGAGACGGAGCTCTACGACGCCAATTCTACAATGGACTTCCAGCCCGAAACAAAGATGAGATTAGTCGCATGGGTAAACCCACTACCCTTTCAGAGTTCAAGACTTTCGCCCAGACCATCGACGCTCGCTACTGGGAGCAGAGGGGCGAAGTCACCTGAGAGAGTAAAGTCACCTCTTCCAATCCTCCTAGGCAGTCAGCATCTGACCAGACAAACTCCAACTCATCCAGATCCGATACGCCCAAATTCAATAAGCCTACATCCTCTACAACCTCCTCTGCCCCGAAGGCTTCGGATCTTCCTAGCATTGTTGGTATGGATGGGAAGCTAACCCCCAGGAGCGTCAGAGACGTATCGACAAAAGGCTCTGTATGTTCTGCGGCAGGCCTGGTCACACTGCCCGAGACTGTACCAAATCCACTTCACATGCTGCCAAAGGCCGTGCTACCATGCTCACTCCAGAAACTGATCCGGAAGCCTCGGACGAGGCAAAAAATTAGTCTGTGACCCTCCTGACTCCGTGCGGGATGAGGGTCACATTGGCCCAACCCATACAACAGAGCTTCACTCAATGCTGTAACTCTTCCTGACCCGAACTCTCTATGTCCATATGTTTCTCTTCTGTCCTTCTCCAATATATCTGACTTTCCGGCCCTCATAGACTGTGGCTCTTCACACTGCTTCATAGACACTGATTTCGTCCGAAAACATAAAATCCCTACCTATCAGATCCCTCCGCTTCTGCTCCATTTGTTTGATGGTACATGCAATAACAATATTTTCGAAGCCATAAACCTATCCATTCAATTCTCTTCCAGTGTAGTCACCTCTGACACATTCTATGTTACCCCTTTGGATTCCTCATGTTATATCGTTCTCGGATATAGCTGGCTCACCCGACACAATCCATTGATTGACTGGGTATTGGGCAGCATCGAGTTCCGAACGGCTATACAGGGAATGCCATTGACCCCATCTGCATCATCACTGCCTCCGGACACACCATCCGTGGCAGGAAAATCCAATCTGACACCTCCGTTACCGCCGGATATTCTATCCAAGGAGGAATCCTCCCTTCCAAAATCTCCGTTGCCTCAGAGCATCCCATCTGTGGTAGAGACTCCTCCTCTGACCAAATCCGAACCCTCCATTGACACTTCGGTCCCTAACATCTCTCTGATAAATGCAGTGGCCTTTTGCCGTGCCTGCAAGTTAGAAGGATCCACTCAGTTCAGCATCTATCTCCGTCCCTCCGGGGTTAATCTCCAATCCGCATCCATATCATCTGAACCTCCAGACCTCTCCAGAGTCCCTTCCGAATACCATGAGTTTGCGGATGTCTTTGATAAAGGCAAAGCTGGACAGCTACCTCCTCACCGACCCTATGACCTCAAAATTGAGATAGAGGAAGGAGCTAGTCCGCCTCTCAGAACCATATATTCTCTCTCTCTGGTCGAGCTTGAGGCCCTCCAGAAGTTCCTCGATGAAAACATCTCATCCAGACTCCTCTGATCCTCGTCCTCTCCTTACAGAGCTCCTGTCCTGTTTGTGAAAAAGAAGGATGGTTCCCTTTGCCTTTGTGTGGATTTCCGAGGCCTCAACCAGATTACCAAGAAGGACCATTATCCATTACCTCTCATTGCCGACCTCCTAGACTCTCCGAGCCACACTAAAGTTTATACCAAAATTGATCTCTGTTCTGCTTACCATCTCGTCTGGATAGCGGAAGGGGACGAGTGGAAGACTTCCTTCTGAATGCACTATGGTTCCTATGAATGGCTGGTAATGCTGGAAGGCCTTACAAACGCTCCAGCGGCTTTTCAACGCTTTGTTAATAGCGTGTTTGCCGATATGCTGGATATATGCATTATCGTATATCTGGATGACATCCTTATCTATTCTGAAGACCTTGCGAGTCATAGGAAACACATCTGAGAAGTACTACGTCGCCTTCGTAAAAATCAACTCTATGCCAAACCCGAGAAATGCAAATTCCACTCATCCTCTGTCGAGTATCTTGGTTACCTGCTATCTCTGGACAGCTTGACAATGTCATCAGAGAAGATCCAGTCTATTGTCAACTGGCCGGAACCTCGGAAGATCAAGGACATTCAATCCTTCCTCAGATTTGCTAATTTCTATCGTCGATTTATCTTCAACTACTCAGATATCATAGTTCCCCTCACTCGGCTCACACGCAAAGGAGTTCCTTGGGACTTTTCTGAAGACTGTCAGAAATCCTTCGGAGCACTCAAAAAAGCCTTCACTTCCGCTCCGGTACTTACCCACTGGATTCCGGACGTTCCTATAGTTGTGGAAACTGATGCCTCTGATTATGCCATAGCCGGAATACTGTTCATTGTATGCCCAGACTCAGAGCTTCGTCCGGTTGCCTATTATTCCCGTACTCTGTCCGCTCCGGAACTCAATTATGACACCCATGACAAGGAACTCCTAGCCATCCATGAAGCTTTTCGGACCTGGCGACATTACCTAGAAGGCTCGTCCGAACCTATAGATGTTGTTACAGACCACAAAAACCTCAAGTACTTCTCCACTACCAAACTCCTCTCCCGCCATCAGGCTCGCTGGTCTGAATTCCTCCATCAGTTCAATCTCATCATCCCTTTCCGTTGTAGCGACAAAGTCATGCTGACCATGAAAGTGCTGTTTTACACAAGTGTCTCATTACTGTCTACAGCGGCTACCGAGAAAACCCCTATAGCGAGCATTACCCCTTTTCGCTTCGCCGGTACCGTTTTCGCTCCGTGGATCCTTGCCCCTTACCGAATCTCGCTACCAATGTCCTCCTGTCCATTCCATTTCCATCTAAGATCCATTGGTGCGTAGCATATTTGTTTCTGCCGTAACTAAAGCTATGGCAAGACTTACCTTACCTTCCGTGACACCGCTTGCTCGCTGCGTGCCTCTTAGCTAAATATCTCTATCTCGCTACTGTTCTCACCATGTATTCCAGCCATTCACAGTACATGTTAAAAAGGACTCTTCGCACATTCCGGTACTTTTACTTTTCCCTCTATGGTACACACAGTACTTAGGAATTGTCACCACTACTGTCTCTAACGGAATAAAGTCTTTCGCTGAAGTCACTGTCTCTTAAGAATTGTTTTACTGCTGCATGCACCACCGCTCTCTACCGCTTTCCCACGCTTCACCGCAGTTTTACTGCATGCACTACTGCAGTTTTACCGCACACACTACCGCAGTTTTACCACTTTCACTACCGCTTGTCTACCGCTTTCCCGCGCTTACCGCTAGTATTACCGCTAGTTTCCCACGGACCGGAGGTCACCGCTAGCATCTCGCTACCTCCGACAGCAGTCTTGCACCACAGGTTGGGCATTATTAGACTATACTAACTTAGCATTCCCTTTAGGGTCGAACGTTCTTGCCTTCGCAAGTGAAGCTAGGTAGAGCGCAAGACTCACATACTAGTTTAGGCCGTGGTTTATCTACAGCCCAGGCTAGATTGTATCTTTACACTGCCCTGGGAAACTTGGAGCCAAACTGGATTCCCTTACTAGACGTTGGGACGTCTACCCCAAAGAGGGGGATAAGGACTACGCTCAAGTCAATCCTCATAATTTCTGCCCAGTATTCACCTCCAATTCTTAGAAGCAGCTGTTCTCATGGATATGGAAAACCTTCGGAAGATATCCTGACTGAACTTTCAGATGATCTCATTGCAACGAACACATCTTCTGTTACCTTCAGATCCGAGATGGACAGTGGACGATAGTGGATTCCTTCGCTGCGATAACCATATCTACGTTCTGGAAGCCAATGACTTATGACTACGTGTCCTCTGTAACTGCCATGATCACCCCCTATCCAGACACTTCGGACAGAATCGTAACCCTCGAGCTTCGTCTGACATGACTACACCTGGCCGGGATTCGAGCCTATGTCAAAAAAATATGTCAGATCCTGCACGTCCTGCGCACTGAGCCAAAGTTCCGAGACATAACCCTACGGATTACTCAAGCAACTCCCTGTCCCAGAGAACCTTGGAATTCCATCTCTATAGATTTCATTGAGCAACTCCGGACTCATCCGGCTATACTGCCATCCTTGTCATCATAGATTGTCTATCCAAGCAAGCCATATTCATCCTGACCACGACACCATTACTTCTCCAGATCTCGCCCCCTATTTCTCCTCCATGTATTCTCCAAGCATGGTGTTCCGCCCCATGTAACCTCAGATCGAGAACAGAGTTTCATATCCCACTTCTTCCATTCCTTAGGAAGGCGTTAGACATTGGTTCTACACTTCACATCCGATATCATCCGGAAGGAGATGGACAAACAGAATGTGCCAACCAAACGCTGGAACAATACCTCCGATCTACTGCAACTATCAACAGGACAACTGGTCCGAGCTACTGCCCCTCGCAGAGTTTGCATACAATAACACTCCGAGTGCCACTACTGGAGTTTCACCTTTCTTCGCCAATAAGGGTTATCATCCGAACATTTACATTCATCCAGAACGCGACCTATCCTCCATCCGTGCCCAGGAAATATGCCATAGACCTTAATGAACTTCA
>JABCPU010001211.1:0-12175 GCA_016800925.1 Suillus spraguei
GATTTCACCTAAAGAATTCCAAGTACATACCATCTAGGATATAAGCACTACGTACCCCACACGATACAGCACCTTATTTTCACTGTACTGTAGGTCAGGATTAGTGTCTAGCTCTGGATCTACCCAGTAGTAGACTTAGTCTTTGAAGTTTCCTTACCGCTGTAAAGATACAACCTAGCCTGGCTGTAGATAAACCACTGCCTAAACTAGTATGTGAGTCTTGTGCTCCATCTAGTCTGCTTCACTTGTGAGAACAAGAGCATTTGACCCTAAAGGGGGATGCCTATTAGTATGGTCAAGTTCGAGTCTAAACTTATGTGCAAAACAAGCGTTGAGGTCAGCGTAAGTTGCCGCGATCAGCGATGATACCACTGGAACTAGCGTCATGTGTAGCGGTGCTACTGTGGCCGAGATATGATCAGTAACAGTTGCGTTGAGCAATGGTATCAGCGGTGTAGCGAACAAAGTCACACTGACCATGAAAGTGCCGTTTTACACAAGTGTCTCATTACTGTCTACAGTGGCTACCGATAAAACCCCTATAGCGAGCATTACCCCTTTTCGCTTTGCCGGTACCGTTTTCGCTCCGTGGATCCTTGCCCCTTACTGAATCTCGCTACCAATGTCCTCCTGTCCATTCCATTTCCGTCTAAGATCCATTGGTGCATAGCATATTCGTTTCCGCTGTTACTAAAGCTACAGCAAGACTTATCCTTACCTTCCGTGACACCGCTTGCTCGCTGCGTGCCTCTTAGCTAAATATCTCTATCTTGCTACCATTCTCGCTATGTATTCCGGCCATTCACGGTACATGTTAAAAAGGACTCTTCGCACATTCCAGTACTTTTACTTTTCCCTCTATGGTACACATGGTACTTAGGAATTGTCACACTACTGTCTCTAACGGAATAAAGTCTTTCGCCAAAGTCACTGTCTCTTAAGAATTGTTTTCTGCTGCATGCACCACCGCTCTTTACCGCTTTCCCGCGCTTCATCGCTATGCTTCACCGCTTGTTTTACCGCCAGTTTCCCACGCCTTACCGCAGTTTTACCGCACGCACTACCGCAGTTTTACCACTTTCACTACCGCTTGTCTACTGCTTTCCCGTGCTTACCGCTAGTATTACCGCTAGTTTCCCACGGACCGGAGGTCACCGCTAGCATCTCGCTACCTCCGATGGCAGTCTTGCACCACAGGTTGGCATTATTAGACTATACTAACTTAGCATTCCCTTTAGGGTCAAATGTTCTTGCCTTCGCAAGTGAAGCAGACTAGGTAGAGCGCAAGACTCACATACTAGTTTAGGCTGTGGTTTATCTACAGCCCAGGCTAGATTGTATCTTTACAGCGGTAGCAGTAGGGTTGCGAGCAGTGCAAGGAAACAGTGAAGAAAGCTGCGGTACTTTCAGCAGTAAAGCAGCGGTGCATGAGAAGTTCAGTCAAATTAACTGTCAAAAGTCCAGTGGTAACAGAGAACAAGTGTGATGTATTAACGAGCGATAAGGAAACTTTAAAGACTAAGTCCACTACTGGGTAGATCCAGAGCTAGACAATAATCCTGACCTATAGTATGTGCAATGGTGTAAAATCAGGTGTCTCTATTGTGTGGGTATGCGGTGCTTATATCCTAAATTGTATGTACTCGAATACTCTAGGCGAGATCAGTAGTGCTGGAGTGTTGTAACCACCGTAAGTAAACATAGCGCGAGGCACTGCGGCACAAGGCAACATGTAATAAGGCTTGCCATGGAATCAGTGATAACGAACAGAAAACAAACGATGCACCAAATGGAGCTATGTGGATGCGGCAAGGACATGGAAGGACATCGGTATGTGGAACGAGGTGTGGCAGTCGGTATGGTGTGCGGTAAGCATGGGATGCTGCCAGTACTGCTAAAGGGGTAAGACGGCCATGGACAAGTGGTAACTCCTGTAGACGTGAACGAGTGTCAAAATATGGGGTTTTAAGCCCAGCGCCAATATGTTCGTTACATCCCCTAGGAACTTTAGAAACTGACCGTCCCCGGTCAACTATACCGCCGGTAAGGGACTTAGCAAGAATTCGAGCGATATCAAGATCATGTGATGAGACGCGTAAGCAGAATTTGCTGTGCGACGTGGAATTGTGGACGCGCCATGCTGTGACTGTGGACAATGCAGGAGTGTGACGCGGTGTGGTCACGAAATTACTGTTCCCTACAAAAGGGCCGTTGTTGGTCTTCTCTACTTTCTCCCATCTTTACACTATACCATCATGTCTTCATCGACCTTTGCTTTCGATGTCTCTGCTCCCGCTGCCGCTGTGCCATCTGCGCGCAGAAGAAACTTGCCGCCCTCCAGGACAAACTGGACGGGCTCATCCTAATGGCGCCTGATGACAAGGAGGACCTGCTGGAGGAGAAGGAGATGTGGGTAAAGGCATGGGAGCAATTCTTGTGCGTTTTTTTTTTCTTCTTCTTTAGCGTAGCAGTACTGACTTAGCTTGTTCTCTTAGTGTGATGTAGAAGAGTGCCCACGCGAAGGCGCGGTGCACAGCCTTAACTTGGGCTTGATGCCTGAGGAGATCATGGAGGCAACCGCTGTCATGCCAATGGTCAATGCCTACCATCTGGAGATCGCTGTGGCTGAGAAAGCCGCAGAGGAGAAGAAGAAGGCTGCTGCGGCTCCGCCTGAGCCTGCGGTAGCTGACAAAGGCAAAGGGAAGAAGCAGGCTTTGGAGGAAGAGCCTGAGGAGGAAGAGGAGGAGGAGGAGGAGGAAGCACTGCGCCCAAGAAGGTAGTGCGGCCTTCTTCCAATAAGTCAATGGAGGTGCTTATAGTGCAGCCACCTGTGAGTCCTTTCTTTCTTCTTTCACTTAGCTTTTACTAATATTGTTTTAGCCTAAGACTGCCCACACGCTGGAAACCCACGGCATGCCATAAAGTGTGACACCTGCGCCAAGGGGGATCATATCTGCACCGGTGAAGAAGGCAAGGTCTGCAACCATTGTTGCAAGTTTAAACACAGGTGTTCCCATAACACTGGTAAGTCTTTCTTCTTTCTTTTCTTGACTTAACTTTTGCTAACTCGTTTTGTCTTTAGTTTGTCGCAAGAGGATGCGTCCTGCGGCAAAGACACTGCCAGTGGTTGCTGCCGCCGGCATATCCAAAGGTGCTGCTGCGGCAAAATCGAAAAAGCTGGATGAAGTCATTGAGGTGACTGACGGTGAGCCAGTGGTAGTCATGTCTCCCCCCGCCCAGCAAAAATCACTGCTAAGGTGCAGTCTCTGGCAGCAATGGAAGAAGATTCTGAGGAGGAAGCCGTAGATGTCGCGCAGCATCTGCAGGACCTGCAAGGTGAAAACCTAGACTTCTTGATGGCGGTGTAGCAAGAAAAGTCACGCTGACCGTCAAAACCCCATTTTCGACAAGCGTCTCATTAACGTCTGTGGCGGCAACCAAAGGATTTCCTTATAGTGATGAAATAGCCTTTTCGCTCTGCTAAGGCGGAACCATTTTTCTTTTGCGAACCCTTACCGGATCCTCGCACCGATGCCCTCATGTCCCATCCTATTCTGTCTAGAATCCATTGGTGCGTAGTTACCTTGCTTCCACCGTTACTAAACCTACGGCAGGATTTACCTTACATCTCAAGGGGCCGCTGCATGCTGTGCGCCTCATAATTAAGTACCCTGTTCATTTTCTTTCTCGCTACTGGACTTGCATAGCTATCTCATACGTGCTCGCATATGTTAAAAAGGACTAAACATACATATCGTTACTTTTACTTCCTGTTACATCCCTTCACTAGGACTTAGTATCTGAAATGCTCGCTAGTCGCAATCTATTTGCCTTTGAACTCTTCTCCATTTGAACTTCACTCATTGATTTAGCCGCCGGTAACTTTACCGCTCGAAGTACCGCGCGACTTTTGACTTCACTACTCGTAACCGGACTGCAGCCAGTGATCTCGCTGGGTTGTTTTCTCTCCCATCTGCATTCCCGCTCATATGGAAGTTGCCGCTACCGCTACTGCACCGCCGGTAGTTATAACATTTTGTCTCGCCCAAGTAACTTTGTTCTTGCTCTCACTAGCTAACCGTTGCAGCTATCATTACCGCATGTGTACTGCTGACACCACGCTAGTGCCGCCGATATACTGCTACTGCCGCTAACCTCAGAAATCGGAATCCTCATTGCCATATTAGTACTTCATTGTTTCCTTCGCACTAACATAGAAGGAATTGCTTCTATTTGCAGTCCTCTTGGGTCGAACATCTCACTCACGCCTTTAGTAGGATTAATGCTGCGCTTATACTTAGGCCAGCGCTAGTTTCTTCATTTCAGCGGCTCAGCTTGAGGATGCCCAAGTGTGCTTCATGCAAATGGAGGGAATGATGAGGGAGTTGGCAGGTAATATGAAACTTTCTCCGCAGTTGTATGAACCGCTGCCAAAAGAGGCGCCGCCTTTAGATACTTCTGTCTCTTTTCTTTTTC
The DNA here is from genome assembly GCA_016800925.1 of Suillus spraguei. Classification (NCBI taxonomy): domain Eukaryota; kingdom Fungi; phylum Basidiomycota; class Agaricomycetes; order Boletales; family Suillaceae; genus Suillus; species Suillus spraguei. Next base: position 4,477 of record JABCPU010001211.1, read on the forward strand.
CTCTTGTACTTGTACCTTAGCTCCTGTACCATATACTTCTGTAACATAGTATAATCTGCTGCAATGATAGGGGTCCTGGCGGCTCCAGAAACAAAACAGTGTGAACGCCTAAGTCCTTGGGAGGTCCAATAAGTCCAATGCCTCCATGTCCAAGTCCTAGTGCCAGTCATAGTCCATTTGATGCCTAAGGTAAATGGTAACATATAGTAAGCGCTTGCTCATGGTAAATAAAAACTGAACTGATACTGCAAGTCTGTGCGAGGTTCCGCTCGTCTTGTCTTCTTTGTTGCGCTATCTTTGTCTATGCCTGCAGTATTGCCGCCACAGTCAGCTTCGGTGTGATATCTCCTGTCTTATCAATCAATGGGCATGGTGTGCTGCCTACACGTTCGAAGAAAAAGGTGTATAGTACTTTAGCGGTGCATGGTATTCCTTGTCCAATCGATATAGTCCTTTGCACCATAATAAAAGTCTGTGCTCGTTAGCGCTAAACATATGTAAGTGATGCCATGTGGGCGTGCATTTGAAAGTGTGAAACTGATCGCCGGACGAAACCCGGGGTAAAACAGAGACTATCATACGTGTGCAATATTTCTTTCTTTGTTTTTATGATCAAGTAACGAGGGTGGTATTAGCGAATGTCGGTGGCAGTAGGGTAATGAATGATGCCATTGGGGTTTCTGCTGGCGGGTATACGTGCTTGGGTCTTTGATGCTTGACTTCTGGGGTTAGCTTCTTCTTCTGCAATGAAAACTGCATGATCTGCGTTTGTACTGCCGTAGCGCTATGCAAGCGTGTGATGGCCTGCGGTACTGTGGGACAATAGTTGGCGGACAACTAGCAGGCAGTAGGCCGCGCTTCGTCATCTGCCATGAGAACATATGCTGGTAGTTGATAATAAACCTTCTAGCCACGGTAAGGCTAGGAACGCAGTATGGCCTGGTAAGACCATCGTCTTTGTGTACTAACACAGCAGTAACACACGGCGGTAGGCACGTGTGGTCTGCGAGTTCAGCTGAATAGCTCCTGTGGTGAACATTTCTTTAGGTGTCAGCGGTAAACGTGCGGTAACAGTTTGAGCAGTAAACATTGCTTCTGTGATATGCGTCGGCACTTCTACTATACTATACCTTTCCAGTGATACTTCTATAACTTCTTTGCTATCAGTGCTAGCGGTCTGTGGTACTTCATCTTGAGAATGTGTATGTCCTGTGACCATCAAGAGTTCTGTTGGTAAAATGTCAGTGCTAACCAAGTGAATTGTCATTTCGTCTGTTTCTTCTAGTGAGCGGTATGTGTCGCTGTCTGTATAAATGGTGCAAAACACAGTGGCATTAGTATAGCATGCTTTATTCAGGGACTAACTTTCGTCAAGCGCTTGGACTGGCAGAGATGCCGTATCCTCATGTGGTAGTGCCATAGGTAGCATAGTGCTGTCTGTACTTGGTGCCGTTAACAATTGCTGAACCGCCGGTGGTGCAGTATTTTCGAGCAGTAGCGATACTTGCTCAGCAGTAGTGATTTCCAATGCTGTAACTTGTTGTGGTAGGTCAGCATCGGAGTGCTCAATAGTGTCTCCCTGATAGGGGTCTGCCAGTGGAGCGACTGCTTCAGCAGTAACTGTGTGGTTGAACGTAATAGGACCACATTCTGGATACAAGTGCAAAATAGCATTAGCGAAGTCTATGAAGCTGTTACCGTTGTATTTGTCAAGACATTCCCATACTTCTGCTTCGTCAGGATCTGCGTAGTGTATAGCCGCCTTGATGCATGCTTTATCAGCGATGCCAGCCAAGTCTGCCAGCTCATCTACAGTAGCGAGGAATGTTAGCAATTTTCTTGGGTTGCCGTCGAAGTACAGTGCCGCTGCTGTGCGGCGCAGTGGCATGCAAAATCTGCCAGACATACTTATCAGTAGCATAGCGGGTGATAATAACTGCAGTGACGAGCGTGCAGTAAGCGATTTAGACAAGAACAAAACTATACCAAAGGACACCCTCGCGGTGGGCTCCAGTTGTAAAGATACAACCTAGCCTGGGCTGTAGATAAACCACTGCCTAAACTAGTATGTGAGTTTGTGCTCCATCTAGTCTGCTTCACTTGTAAGAACAAGAGCGTTTGACACTAAAGGGGGATGCCTATTAGTATGGTCAAGTTTGAGTCTAACTTATGTGCAAAACAAGCGTTGAGGTCAGCGGTAAGTTGCCGCGATCAGCAATGATACCGCCGGAACTAGTGTCATGTGTAGCAGTGCTACCATGGTCAAGATATGATCAGTAACAGTTGCGTCAAGCGATGGTATCAGCGGTAGCAGTAGGGTTGCGAGCAGTGCAAGGAAACAGTGAAGAAAGCCATGGTACTTTCAGCGGTGCGTGAGAAGTTCAGTCAAATTAACTGTCAAAAGTCCAGCGGTATGCCAGCGGTAACAGAGAACGAGTGTGATGTATTAATGAGCGATAAGGAAACTTTAAAGACTATGTCCACTACTGGGTGGATCCAGAGCTAGACAATAATCCTGACCTATAGTATGTGCAATGGTGTAAAATCAGGTGTCTCTATTGTGTGGGGTATGCGGTGCTTATATCCTAAATGTATGTACTCGGAATACTCTAGGCGAGATCAGTAGCGCTGGAGTGTTGTAACCGCCGTAAGTAAACATAGCGCGAGGCGCTGCAGCACAAGGCAACATGTAATAAGGCTTGCCATGGAATCAGTGATAAGGAACAGAAAACAAACTATGCACCAAATGGAGCTATGCGGATGCGGCAAGGACATGGAAGGACATCGGTACATGGAACATGGTGTGGCAGTCGGTATGGTGTGCAGTAAGTGTGGGATGCCGCCGGTACTGCTAAAGGGGTAAGACAGCCATGGACAAGTGGTAACTCCTGTAGATGTGAGATGAGTGTCAAAATATGGGGTTTTAAGCCCAGCGCCAATATGTTCGTTACACAGGGTCAAATGAAGTTGAGGAGCGCAAAGGAGCGCATTGTCACTTCGCCAAGATGAGCTAAAGAGAAGAAGGCAATGACTAGGCACATGTAAACTGCGGCATCAAGAGGAATGGATAGGTCCATTGCCGAACAAATGGCCATGAGAGTGGTCAGAGTGTATGGTAGGTGCTTGGGACAAGTGGAAAGAGACGGTGCAAGATGTGCATCACCTTTAAGGCTATAGCCACTTGGGCAGATCTATGAGCCATGGGAGACTGTGCAAAAGGTGCCAAGCTCAGACTCCATAGTAGTAGTTTTCTAATGTTTTTCTAGCATATAACCCTGCACGATTGGCAATGAAACTGAGGAGGAGGACAGAAGATACAGGTCCTTGCTGATCTTTGGGGACTTGACATGCGTCACAGAAAACATGAAAAACCAGCAGTCCAGAGCCATAGGTTTCACAAGTGCCAGACACAAGTGAATGGCCCATGACAGTGAGGACATGATTCAGATCATCATCGGACAGAGGGAGAGAGATGCCGTTGTGATCCAGAGAAGAGCAGTTTTTGAAGGGATGCCAAAGATGACAAAACCAGATGAGTTTGTACCTTTGGGGAAGTGTGCACCTCACTGCACCTTTTCCGTGCCTTTTGCATTTGACTGCACTTCATTGTGCTTCATTGTGCTTAATTGCATACATGCTTAAGCACACCTCGGAGGCACTCAGGGGCACACATAATAGTGGAGAGGTTAGGGATTTCTTGAGCAAGCCTCATGGTGTCTTAGCAAGCTCATTCCTATCATATAATGGACCCTTGTCATGTAATTTTCCCTCAGTCATTCTCTCATCCTTCCTTTGAATAGCGGCTGAGGTATGCACTTACTGTCATTAATATTTACTTTATATCTGACTATGTAGTAGCACAGTATATGCTGCTTTTACTTAGGTGAATAACAGTTGTTCTCTCATTCTTCCTTTGGATAGCGGCTGAGTGCAGTATACACTGCTTTTACTTAGTTTTGTCAAAAATCGTAAATGATCCCTGGCAAGACAGTGTGGATGAAGTAGTGATGGCAAGGGTGTTAAGATTGTTGAGTAGGACGAGGATGAAGTGTGACTTGGGTAGGATGTGCAAATATGTGAGCTTGTGTGAATCGAGAAGTGCTAATCAGTCTATCCATCTCTGAAACATAAGAGTTCGTCGCCAAAGCTCCAGGTCTCCAACCCATCAGCCAATGGCTTAGGAGTTGAGAACCAGAGGAGTGGGAACCGATGGAGTGTAGATGGGGATTGTTTGAGTGGGGCAAGGTGTCGGTGATGAAGGTCGTGAGATCAGAAGGGAGTTCAATGGGGGAAGAAGAAGATGGGAGGGAGGAACTTTCCTCTGGAGGGACTGTCAGCTGGATTGTCTCGACTGGCAATGTATGTTATATGGAAGGATGTGGAAGGACTAAGAGGTTCGAGCATAGTGAGGACATGCCTGAAAACAAGGTTAGTGGCCCAGTTTCTGCTTTTGCCATTTTTCCATGCATTGACAACACCAAGGTTGTCACAGTAGACACAGAAATGTTGGCCTGTTGAGGGAATGCCAAGTCAGATGATACAGAGGACGAGCAGCTCAAACCTGATGGCTTTGGCCCAGCCAACGTCTTTTGCACCATCACAGGTTTGCCAGTCCAGCAAGAGGGACCAGGCTCTCCAAAGCCCATGAATAACAACTGCAATTCTGACGCCAGAACTGGTGTTGGAATAAGCACAGGCATCGACAATGGTGAATGGTTGTGGAACATGTCGGTTATGGAGGGATTGGAAAGTTGAGTTGACCACCAGACAAGATCATCTTTGAGATGTCTGATGGAATGATGTGGCACGAAAGAACTTGAGCCACCAATGCTGAGCATGGATTCCATGGAGGTGAGGTAGGCTCAACCACAGGGAAGACAAGACAGGCATGTAGTAGCTTCACATATAACTGTTGCGTGTCCAGTAAGACATGCATGGGACATGAAAGCCAAACTGCGATGGCTGTAAGATACTTTGTCCTTTTTGATGCCGCTGACATGCACGAAACTGGTTTCGAGCATGGTCATGACAAATAGCTCTACTTCACAAGTCTAATTACACTTATAATTTCAAAGCTAATTTTCCACTACCTTACAATAATTTTACAATGTATTTTTTGATGAGTAAATGGACTTATAACATAATTAATTACTTATCTGACTTGATAAGGTGTTTCAAAATCCTTAAATTTGATGACTAATCAATTTTCCCACATATTTGATAATTTTTCACTCATTTTCCTATCTAATTACCAAAGTTCAGTATAACATCTTAACATCGTAACATCTATAAGTTGACATCTAAACAATGAGATTATGTAATGTACAATTGTTTTAATCACATGGTGACACATTTGGACAGTTCCAAGATAATGGTGACCATTAGCTCAACATCTGAACATCCAAGCGTACGAGTCATACCAAGTCAGTTGGAGTCAAGCCAAGTCATAGGGAGTCACTCTTATAATGACTCACTCTGTGTAATTATGAATCATATTTCTAAATGTAGAAATTGCATAGCCACTAGTAGAATAGTATATAAAGGCCTAGTTTTCCCCTCTGATAATAAGAATCCCCTTTTGAAAGACTCTAAGTGTGAATTGAGTGAATATTAGTTTATTCCTCCACTCCTTTATCATCATTTCCCACGATGTCCTGACTATCTGAGATAACTTTTCAATAATCTTTAATTGCACTAGCTAACACACAGTTGTTAGTCATCTAGTGTAATTCTGCTTCACTCTCTTTGCACACAGGAAATAAATTCTGTGGGAGAATTATTTTCATTAATTGAGTGATGACAAATAAGGCTTATACTTTAGTCAATAATATTAAGAGCTTGGCTTACTTTAAGACTATGTTAGAGGGCATACTCTGTTCTGATTCTGTGTCATACTCATCGTGAGTGCCTGAGCAGCAGAGAAGTTGGTTTCAAGGCCATTATTGATTGATTTGATTGTATCTGATTCTTAGTTTGCTCTCCTAATTGTGAAGATAAGAAGTAGTCAAGAGATATTACTGAGAAATATTTTCATACTGTCAAATCATTAGTTGTAACATCATAGCACTGCGTCAAGCCAGTTATCAATTCAGTTACACTCCGTTCTGTCATATTCATTCTTCTGAATCACCTGATACTGCATCACACCAGTTAACAATAATTATTCTTTCTAAATTGCCTAATACTGCATCACGCCAGTTAATGGTAACTATCCTTTCTAAGTTGCCTAAGTACTGCATCAAGCCAGTTAATGGTAACCCTTCTCTCTAAGCTGCCTAAGTACTGCATCATGCCAGTTAACGGTAACCAACCTGTTCAAGTACCCTAAGCACTGCATCATGCTAGTTAACGGATACCAACCCTTGAGATTTCCCATACCATCTCAACCCTTTTAGTCAATTGTAAATTGCTTGGAAAAACTGCAACTCTGTTTCTGCAACCCCCAATGAACACCACATTATCAACCATTGGTAATTGTCTGAACTGTTGACTGTGGAAGGACTGTGAAACCCAGTGAATTTCTTACCAATCACATCCTTGTAAGACACTGCCAACGTAATGGTGGGAGACAAAATATTCCAGAGAAGACCAAGGAAGAGTACAGTGAAGGTGAACAAGGTGTCTTTGGATTGTTCCCGCAGAATTCCCAAGGCAAGCGAGACTGATCAATGTCAGCGAAACAACAACTGAATAGTTGATCTTCTGTGAAATGAGCAGAAGTTGTGGAGAAATCATGTATGGGAAACCAACAATCTTCCCCAAAGATTTTCTGGAAACTGTCGTCAAAGGTATCGCCTTCAAACATAGTCTACCTCCTGTATGATGCATTGGCTGAGTAGATGAAGTAGAATGTAAAGATTTGCAATACTCATTGTAAAGGTGGAGATATTTACATCTAAATGCAACAAAAGAGATGGTTGTTCACCCACTTTGTGAGCAGTCCAAGGCCCATCCCTCACAGAATATCAGCTCCAGCATCTGCCACATACCCATAAATGCCAGCTGATGGTCCCATCCTGAAGGATGTGGCACAGTGTCAACATAGAATGTGTTAGTGTCCTGCATGAACAACTGTCGCGGGCCATTGTGAAGTGGAGTAGAGGTACTGTGCAATAAGCTTCCGCAACATCTCTTGTTGCCACCTGAGAAACCAGCAGGAAGAGCCGAATAATTGAACAGACAGTGTCAAAGGTACCCCAAGTACATGGAAAGTGGTCAGAATTGACAGTAGAATTGATTGAAGGTTGAGTGTGCAGGAGAAACGGAGTAAAAAAAGGAATAGTTTTGGATGATGCAGAATTTTCCAGATTTTCCTGCTTTTGGAATGATGGATATCGGAGAAGATTGAAAGTGTCCCAGAACTGAATGCAAATGAATGCAAGTAAAATGTCCAATATAGTGTTCTGTTTTCAAGTTCACAAGTGACAATGGTATTAAAGGCATCACACTATTGTGTGAGAGATGGATGATTTGTGGTATCTGTGAGACATGGAGCACAGGAAGATGTATATCAAGCCCGAATGGAAACCCTCGCAAAATTTTTGATATTAATCAGAAGTCCAAATTGTGTGAGTGCTTGGTTCCCAGGCAAGCACCTTGTAAGGGACAAATCTCTCAAGATGTCTGAGGTCAAGCAGTATTGAGCTCTGTGAGTGGGTGAGAGACACCACAGAGATGCTGATGTCATGCAATCGAGTGG
>JABCPU010001212.1:0-12141 GCA_016800925.1 Suillus spraguei
AAGGCTGAGTCTTGTTCCTTTGAACTTTAGATGCACTTCCCAGTAAACCATTAAGTGCCTTTGCACTGTTGCTGGTGATGCCACCCTAGTTCATAACAAAAGATCAAAGTCCACCTGAACGCACACTTTCATGAGTGTAGATCCTTGATCTGAAGAAAGCCTTGTGTAGTTATCAAACTCGGACTAGAGGTACCGCAACGACGATGACATCATGTCTGTGATTGCACCAAAACCCAATGAAATAAAGATCACCCATCCCCCCAACTTTGATGGCGATAGAGATAAAGCAGAACACTTCCTTATCGCATGCATAGCCTATCTGGATCTCAATGACCATACTTACACGATGTTACGAACTGGGGTGGCATCACCAGCGACAGTGAAAAGACACAGATGGTCTGCTGGGAGGTTCTACAATATCTAAAAGAAGACAAGGTGAAAGTACAAGAACACATTCCTTTGTACTATCAAGGGTTCGGCCTCAAAGACAAGTCTAAGAGGTTCTACGAGAATAGAGACTAAGGCTAAGGAGTGCTTAGACTTAGAGACAACTCAAGACGACTTAGGTTGGAGACCTAAGCAAAGGATGTTCCAGGTAAAACCCAGTAAGATTAAAGTAAAGTATACAAGCATAGTACAACATGCCTAAATAGGCCAATATGTGCGCACGGACCAAAAGAGACGTGAGAACATATGTGCGTATCCAAAGAAGGAAGGCAACTATAGTACAGATGCGTTGAGCATATGAGTCAGAGTCCCGTTATGTAATATACAAGTAAGGGAGACAAGGAGAAAATTAATAGGGGCACGTACGACTGTAACATTACCCCCTTTTTACATGGAAAGTCACCGACTTTCATATATCACAATTAGCGTCATAGATGGGATCATAGTCATCATAGTTAGCAGTGTCTTCGTCAGCAGCACTTTTCCCTAGCATATAAGCCGCTTCTTCTTCTGCTGCAGTCCTCGCTCATCGGCCTGCTTTTCTTCATCGACAATTAATAAGATACTGCTCCCACCTACAAAGTGCATCGTAAAATCCGTCATCCTTCCAAGTAAGTGTAAACGGGGGATCTCCAAGACGCTGAGGGCAGTAGATAGATAGATGGGCAGGGGTGTGTCATAGACGAATTTGGCACTGATAGTCAGGGCAATTCTTTTGCCGATGTCCAATGATACCGCAGAATCAGCATTTCATATTTTCATCAGTGTTGGAGATGGACATGCATAGAGGCGATGGCGAAATAATGGGTTTGGGACTAGTGGATCTGGCGCGTTTCTTTCCCTTCCATCGCGCCATACGACTTAAAGCGAAGGCATTGTCGCGTCTGAGTTGCGCCTGCTGTTTAGTGGTGAGGGTGTATGCCAATGTTGGGAGATCAGGAGTAGTTGCTTGCTCAGCAACCGCGAGGAGTTCATCAGAGGAGGAAGGAGACATTATACTGAAGTCCTTTACTAGGACTGGCAAAACAGGGTCCATTGAACCAAATGATACTGGGATGGACATGGGAGGGTGAATATGGAGGTCACGGAGTCAAGGACCAAGTGCCACCAACTCAGCGACAGGGACTCCTAATATTTTCGCAGCCTCACATTGTTCTTCTGTGCACAGTTCGTATAACCATGCAGGATGATTGTGGGTGACTGCAACAGGGGGCGAAGTTGGTTGTTCAATGGGAGATGGGGTTCGCAGGGAAACGAGGTCCGCTTGCATTTGTTGTAAATTGGTAATGGCTTCTTCAACTAAATTTCTGGCTGCTCTTGTTTCAATGACTGCATTGGTGAGCTGTCCAATTTCTTGAACTGCAGTGTATAAGCCAGCAAAGGCATCAAGGTTAGAATAAACGCGCGAAGAAGAGGGTGGAGGGACTGGAAGTGGGGTCCGTATCTCTTTGCGGAGGGGAGGTCGAGCAACACCTGCTCGACGTTCAGCCACGATGTGAATAGCTTCTTCAACATCGCTCTTAAAAGAACGGGGAAGCAACAGCATAGCGTAAGAATGAATGCATTTTTGTAGATGTAAGATGCGCTGGCGATACGTGATTTCTGTGGTTTCATTGATGGTGGTTTTGATGAGGGTGGCGGTGCGGATGATGTTGACAAGGAGTAGAGCGGGGAAGGCACCCCTTTCAGTGAGGATTCTTTCAATCTTGAGAGCATGTCCTTCGCATAGAAGGGCGGCTTCAATGTAGGAGGTGTTGTCGATTTCAGTGGCAAGGGTTCCGTAGTTTTCTGCATCAGAGTCAGAGTCATTGTTGACAATAGCGACGGGGGTGATGTATGCAGTGGGAAAAGACATTTCAAACAGTGTTAGTTGATCAAGTGCTTTGTGCGATTTGATTGACTGAAGAATAATCAGAGGGCGTGTTGCTTCTTATAAGCATTCAGGATTCGAGCAGAGTTCTTCAGGTTCTTTTCTGGGAGCCACTCGTTATCTCCCGAAGAATATCCTTTCCAGGAAACAAGATAGCGTTGGCGAATGTCAGTTCCTTTGTGAGAAAGAATTGCTTCTACTTTGTATTCTTCTTCTTCTTCGATGATGTCAGGTGGTGGTTCAGGGAAGTTCGGGCCGTGTACGTCTATTTCGCTATAGGACGATACGACAGAAGCATGGAAAGTGGGATGAATTTTCCATTGTGGAGGGAGTTTGAGCGTAAATGTGATGGGCGATAAGACATCGATGATTGGGAAAGGTCCGTATCATTTCGGCGCAAGTTTCCACGATGGGAGTTTGAGTCTAAGATTAGTAGCAGATAGCCAGACCTTATCTCCGATCTTCCATGGAGTGTACTTCTCTCCTCGGGATCGTTCGGCGATTGCTTCTTCTCTTATCTTCTGCAGAGATCGTACTCGATCTTCTGCTGCAGGAACAGATGAGTCGGGGATTAGATGAGGGATGGCACGTGGTTCGTATCCCATCATCAGATAGAAGGGTGATGTGTTCCTTGCATCATGTTTTCGATGGTTATGGACAAATTTGGCGATTGGTAGATGTTCTACCCAATCTTCAGGGTTGTTGTGGCAATAGATGCATAGGTATGTTTCAAGTTCTTGATTGAGCCTCTCAGTTTGACCATCAGTCTGCGGGTGATAAGCTGTAGATGGGGCGATGACGTAGTCAAGAAGTTGGGCAAGCTCCTTGGAGAAGTGAGATAGGAACTGCGGGCCACGATCCGAGATAACTTTGTCATGGAGTCCAAATCGACGATAAACATGTTTCAAGAATAATTTGGCGATGCCTTCGGAAGTGACAGTTTTCAGGCAAGGGATAACAATTACCCCCTTTGTAAGGCCATGGTCTACCACGACCATGATACTGTCAAAGCCTCCCGAGAGGGGGAGGTCAGTGATAAGATCAACAGAGACCTGAGAAAAAGGCTGGGTCGCAGATGAAGGGATTGGGGTAAGCGGAGATCGAACAGGATGTGTATCCGCTTTCATTTGCTGACAAAGGGTGCAACCCTCTACGTATTTTCGAATATAAGAGCCCATAGCGGGCCACCAGGCTTCTCGTTTAATGAGCTCTTCAGTTTTGAATCTCCCGGGATGACCCGCAGTAGGATGATCATGATACCTTTGCAGGATATCGGGATGATGTGCTGGTGGACCGGCGAGATAGTGCATCAGGTACTGCCAATTTGGTACCTGCAACGTGATGCAGTTCAATGTCATAAATAGACAAAATCAGTTGCCAATGTGCTTGGCGATGGGTAAGCTTCTGTGCACTTCTAAGGTACAGAAGATTCTTGTGCTCAGTGAAATACCAGGACGGGGTGCGGGTTTCCATCAAGATAATGACACCATTCATTTAATGCCCGGATCATGGCAAGGAGTTCCCGATCAAAGATTTGGTAATTGTGTTCTGTGGGGTTCAAAGACTGTGAGAGATATGCGCATGGGTGATAAACACCATTCTCATCAGTCTGCAGGAGAACTCCGCCAGTTGCTACAAGCGAAGCGTCGGTAGCAATAGCAAATTGTCAGGAAGCATCAGGGTTATGGAGTACCAGTTGGGATGTGAAGCTTCGTTTCAGTTCTTCGAAGGTGTCCATACATTCGTTGACCAATCAAAGACCTTATCTTTTTTTGTTAATTCGATAAGGGGTCGGGCGATATCAGAATAATGGGGAAATGAACGTGCGGTAGAAGTTGCAAAAGCCGAGGAATGACCAGACATCTTTTACAGATTTCGGAACTGGCCATTCGGCAATTCCCTTGTCTTGGCGGTATCCATAGCAACTTGTCCAGGGCGAATTATCATTCCGAGGTATTCTACTTCTTCTGCATCGAAGGTGCATTTCTCCGGTTTCAAGAACAGATGTTCTTTTGTATCTTCATCAAAACCCATCTTGTCCATTCGCGGTGTTCTGCCACAGTTGTGGAGAAAATCAGGATGTCGTCCATGTAGATAACCATCCATCCTTCATTGATTTCCTGTTGGAAGGTATGATTCATGTACGCTTGGAAAGTTGCTGGGGAATTACAGAGGCCAAAGAACATGACATTCAGTTTGAAGAGGCCGAATTCCATGGGATATGCTGCTTTCCAGCGATCATCGGGATGGATGCGAATATTATTATAACCGGACTGAATATCCATTTTCATAAAGAACTGTGCATTGTGAAGGCGTGTGACAAGGGAAATAGGGAGTGGGAGCGGATAAGCGTTCTTGACTGTCCAATCATTGATGTAGCAATAATCTTGACAGGGGTGCAATTCTCCACTCTTCTTTCCCACAAAGAAGAAACCACTAGCTTGGGGTGATTTCGATTCTGAGATGAAACCTTTCACAACGTTTTCATCAATAAATGTTTTGACGGCAGCGCGTTCTTTTTCCGATAGTGGGTAAACCTTAGATGTGCGAGGAATAAAAAACGGGTTTAGTATCAATCCAATGATCAATATCAGGGCGTTCAGGAGGTAGTTTGTTTAATCCATCTTTAGCAAAGACAAAGACATCTGCAAAGTCACGCAAATAGTCTGGGACCAATTCTTCGAAAGATTTCTTTTTCTTCTCCTTCTCATCTGTCGTGAATTCCTGAGCTTTATTACTGTATTTTGGAGGAGGAAGGGAGATTGTGGAGTAGTTGGAGAGTTGTTCGAGTCGGGAAGTTCCATCATGTGTGAGGGGCATATCCATAGATACTTCTTCGATGATTCTTATACTAACCCCATCCGTATCATATTCCACAAGAAATTCTCCATCTCCAAGCTCGTAAGAGGAAATTTCTCACACTTCTGGCACGTGCCAGACATCTTGCATAGTGTTGAATTGGTCATCACCCTCTGTTGGGATCAATGAGGGCACTGGTTCTTCTTCGTCGGGGAATCCTTCAATTGAAGCTGAAGGAGTATCTTGAAGAGTTTTCGGAGGGACATAGAACTTGGATAGTTTCGGTACATTTGTATCTCATCCAGGAATTTCTTCTTCCACTTTTCTTTTCCCATACTTCTGTTCTTCTAGCATGGATTCGTTCTTGCGTTTTTCTGCGCGGGGAATCGGTGATACTGCTTGTGGCAGTTGTACACGGGGAGTGGGGTCAGTAGTACACGGCATTTGTACTTCCGGTTCGGGATCTCGGAAGTTGTGAATGTTGCCATTTCTTGGGATGGCAGTGGAAGGCCGGGGGCAGCCTGTTCTTCTTCCAATCGGTATCTATGTCAATTTCAATTTCATCTGATTTCGTCATTTGAGGGAGGACGAGTGTTTCAGCGGCCCAATCTATTCTTGGGTTCATTGCGCGTAACCACAGAATTCCCAGAAGGATTTGATCTCTTCTTCCTAGTTTAGTGATATTAAATTTTCCATACATGGTTCGTTCGTCGATTTTGACCACTAGGAGACAGTAGTGCATGATCGGTCCTCCTTTGATAAGAGTTCCATCCGCCGTAGTAACTCAAAATGGTGTCTTGAGTTTTCGCCATGTGATCTGATGGAGTTTCACAAATTCCTCGGAAATAAATGTTCCTGCTGCGCTGGAGTCAATGACAGCAGTAGTGTCAACGGATTTTAGGTGAGTATGCAAGTGGAGGGTGATAGGGACACAAAGTTCTTTTCTTTCACCTACAGCACGTACAAGTCTTAGTAATACATTGGGAGAAACATACGTCAAATCCTTGTTTCTCCAATTCAAAAATCCTGTACAAGCCGCCTTACAGTTTCTTCTTCTTCTTCGTCTTTGACCTCGGTTTGACAGAGCGGGGTTTTCTTCTTTCTTTCTGGACAATTATGAATATGGTGTCCGGTCTTCTTGCATCCGTAGCATTGTCCCTTTTTCATACATTCGGATATCTCCATATCGGAGATTTGATCTACGACCATTGCGTTGGAGTCACGATTAGGTATGTAACATGCGTTTCCATAGTTCTTCTTCTTCTGCTGCGGAGCATGACATGCTCGTAACGCTTGAAGACGGTGGTGGGAGTTGTCGATGGAAACACATTGCAGTACAATGTCACGGAATACTTCTGAGACATCTCCTGGTGCCAAAGCTTGGTAAGGATACCCAGATTGAGGCCATCTTGGAAGAATTGAATCTTGGTTGCATCATCGGTGATGCGGGCCTTGGCTGCAAGTGCCTCAAAGTTGGCGATGTAGGTATGGAGATCACCACTTCCTTGTTTGAGGTCCCTGATTTTTGTTAGTGCGGTTCCTTTGGTATCCACTGGTTCGAAGGCTTCTTTGAAACTTTTCATAAAATCCTGCAACGTCCCATAACCAACTTTTTGTCCAGAGGTATCGGTTGACTGAGCGTGAGCAAGGAATTGCTCTTTCCAAGATTTTGGCATTTTTCTCGGTCATGAAGGATGTGATGAAAATGATCTTCTGCTTATCAGTGGTGTAAAGCTTTTCATTGATGTCGAAACACAGATTGCATGATTGGATGAATTCGCGAGAGTTGTCACAATCTCCATCAAAAACCGGTTGGAAGACCAATTTTGTATTCAAATTCTTTGGTGGTCGTCATGATGGTGATTCGTCTGGTGAGTTATACTTTCTCGGTGCCTACACACGCTGTCTTGCTGTCCGTTAGGGCTTATTGGGGTCCAGGGTCGAAGACTGGGTAGTCGATGATCAGGTGGACTTTAATCTTTTGTTACAAACTGGGGTGGCGTCACCAGCGACAGTGAAAAGACACTGACGGTCTGCTGGGAAGTTCTACAATGTCCAGAAGAGGACAAGGTGAAAGTACGAGGAACGCGTTCCAAGTACTATCAAGGGTTCAGCCTCAAAGACGAGTCTAAGAGGTTCTACAAGAATAGAGACTAAGATTAAGGAGTGCTTGGACTTAGAGACAATTCAAGATGACTTAGGTTGGAGACCTAAGCGAAGGAGGTTACAGGTAAAACCCAGTAAGATTAAAGTAAAGTATACAAGTGTAATACAACGTGCTTAAATAGACCAATATGTGCGCACGGACCAAGAGAGACGTGAGAATGTGAGTGGGTATCCAAAGAAGGAAGGCAACTATAGTACAGATGTGTTGAGCATATGAGTCAGAGTCATGTTACGTAATATACAAGTAAAGGGACAGAAACATGAATAGGGGCACGTACGACTGTAACATTATCCATGTAAATGTCCATCCATCCTTCGTTGATCTCCTGCTGGAATGTCCAATTAATGTATGTCTGGAATGTGGCTGGCGAATTGCAGAGTCCGAAAAACATCATGTTTTGGTTTGTATAACCTGTATTCCGTAGTGAAGGTGGCTTTCCACCTGTCGTCGGGATGAATATGGATGTTATTATAACCAGACCGAATGTCCATTTTGGTGAAGAATTGGGCATTGTGTAATCATGTGACTAAAGAAACTGGAAGAGGAAGTGGATAAGCATTCTTGACCATCCAATCATTGATATATCGGTAGTCCTGGCATGGCCTGAGTTCTCTGCTCTTTTTCCCACACAGAAAAATCCGCTTGCTTGCAGCGATTTTGATTCAGAGATAAATCCTTTGGCAAGGTTCTCATCTATAAACATTTTAACTGATTCTCTTTCCTTCTCTGAGAGTGGGTAAACTTTTGATGTGCAGGAACTAAGCCTGGCTTTGTATCAATACGATGATCGATGCCAGGGTGTTCAGGTGGTAGTTGGTTTAATCCATCTTTTGCAAAAATATCAGCAAAGTCATGGAGATAGGATGGTACAAGTTCCTCGAAAGTCTTCTTCTTCTTTTGCTTCTCATTGGTTGTGAACTCTTGAGCCCACTCTCTATCTCCTAATTCATAGGAGGATATTTCACGAACTTCTGGAGCATGCCATACATCCTGCATAGTGTCAAACTGTTTGTGATCTTCTTCTGGTATATCGCAATAGGATCTGCCTCTTCATCTGGGATTTCTTTGACAGAAGTGGAGTTGGCATTTGAGGGTATACAGATGGATGATCCTCATTGGGAAAATACTGAGAGAGTTTTGGTACCATCTTATCTCTTCCAACAACTCTTCTTCCGCTTTTCATTTCCTGGCAGTTTGCTCGTTTGGTGGCTGCTTTCTTGCAGTTAGGTCCTGATCTCCTGGTGGATTCCTCCTGATTCTTTCATTTCTGAGCGTGAGGAATCGGGAAGGTACCTGGGTGGTGTGGTACAATGGGTGTCGAGAGTAGGCAAAACAACAGGGATGATAGGTTGAGGATCAATCATATCAGTTAATGGGGTAAACATCTGTCGGGAAAGTTTCGAATTTTCCCATTTTCGGGGAGTTTTTATGTGAAAATGCCAATGGAAGATAGTTCTTCCTCCGATCGTTATCAATATCCAATTCAATTTCATTGGATTTTGGCGTACATGAGAGCATCAGGTTTTTGGCTGTCCAATCTATGATTGGGTTCATGGCTCGAAGCCAGGGGATTCCGAGGAGAATCTGGTCTCTTTTCCAAGTTTGGTAATGTTAAATTTCCTGTACATAGTATGTTCATCGATTTTGATGACTAACAGGCAGTAGTGGGTGATAGGTCTTCCACAGATTAGAGTTCCGTCAGCAGTGGTTACTCTGAATGGTTTAGTTAGCCGTCTCCTTGTGATATTATGAAGTTTTATGAATTCTTCGGAGATGAAGGTTCCTGCCGCTCCTGAGTCTATGACGGCAGTGGTTTTTGACGGATTCACAATGAGTGTGAGAGAATAGTGTAATGGGAATACAAAGTTCCTTTCGTTCACCTACTGCTCGTACAAGTCTTAGTAATACATTTGGAGAAACATATGTCAATTTCTTGTTTCTCCCGTTTAAAATCCTCTACCACACGGTGCACCGTTTCATCATCTTCTTCTTCTGGCAGTTCTTTCACTTCGGCCTTTCAGACCGGAATCTTTTTCCTCTTCTCAGGGCAATTCCCGATTCGATGACCAGTTTTTGCGACATCCAAAACATTGGCCTTTCTTCATGCATTCAGATCATTCTGCCTCTGAGATACAATCTACCTCCACTGCGTCCTTATCTCTAGAGCTCATGTAGCAATGGCTCCCCATAATTTTTGTTTGTCTGGGGGCATCTCGAGGTGATACCCTTTAACTGCGTGTAGTTATTGTCAGGGGTTACACATAGCTTTATGGTTTGTTGGAATGACATGAGAGAGATACCAGTTTTGAACAAACTGGTAAGGAGGCTGTGGTTTAATCCATCAATGAAGAGTTGTCTTGACGAGGAATTGTCAATGACTTCTGCTTGTCATGTGAAAGTGGTGAAATCAGCGATGTAAGTTTGCAGATCTCCAGTTTGTTTCAACTTGTGTAATTTCACCATGGCAGTTCCCTCAGGATTGATTGCCGCAAAGTTATCATTGAATTCTCTGAGGCATTTGGTCCAAGTACCATATCCAGCTACAACTCCTGCACTAGTCTTGTTGGTAGGATCTTGAGCGCTCTTTAAGAAACCCTGTGCCCAGCTTCCTGCATTTCCTTCATTCATGAACGACGTGACGAAAATGATTTTGCTTTTGTTGGTCGTGTGTTACAGTCATACGTGCCCCTATTCATTTTCTCCTTGTCTCCCTTACTTGTATATTACATAACATGACTCTGACTCATATGCTCAACACATCTGTACTATAGTTGCCTTCCTTCTTTGGATACCACTCACATTCTCACATCTCTCTTGGTCCGTGTGCACATATTAGTCTATTTAAGCATGTTGTATTACACTTGTATACTTTACTTTAATCTTACTGGGTTTCACTGTAACCTCCTTCGCTTAGGTCTCCAACCTAAGTCGTCTTGAATCATCTCCAAGTCTAAGCACTCCTTATCTTAGTCTCTATTCTCGTAGAACCTCTTAGACTCGTCTTTGAGGCTGAACCCTTGATAGTACTTGGAACGCATTCCTTGTACTTTCACCTTGTCCTCTTCTGGACATTGTAGAAATTCCCAGCAGACCCGTCAGTGTCTTTTCACTGTTGCTGGTGATGCCACCCCAGTTCGTAACAAAAGATTAAAGTCTACCTGATCGTCGACTACCCAGTCTTCGACCCTGAACCTGATAAAGCCCTAACGCACAGAAAGACAGTGCGTGTAGGCACCGAGAAAGTATAACTCACCAGACGAATTACCATCATGACACGACCAAAGAATTTGAATACAAAATCGGTCTTCCCAACCAGTTTTGATGGAGATCGCGATAACTCTCGAGAATTCATCCAATCATGCAATCTGTGTTTCGACATCAATGAAAAGCTTTACACCACTGATAAGCAGAAGATCATTTTCATCACATCCTTCATGACCGAGAAAAATGCCAAAATCTTGGAAAGAGCAATTCCTTGCTCACGCTCAGTCAACCGATACCTCTGGACAAAAAGTTGGTTATGGGACGTTGCAGGATTTTATGAAAAGTTTCAAAGAAGCCTTCGAACCAGTGGATACCAAAGGAACCGCACTAACAAAAATCAGGGACCTCAAACAAGGAAGCGGTGATCTCCATACCTACATCGCCAACTTTGAGGCACTTGCAGCCAAGGCCCACATCACCGATGATGCAACCAAGATTCAATTCTTCCAAGATGGCCTCAACCTGGGTATCCTTACCAAGCTTTTCGCACCAGGAGATGTCTCAGAAGTATTCTGTGAAGTTGTATTGCAATGTGTTCCATCGACAAACTCCCACATCGTCTTCAAGCATTACGAGCACGTCACGCTCCGCAGCAGAAGAAGAAAAACTATGGAAACGCGCGTTACACACCTAATCGTGACTCCAACGCAATGGTTGTAGATCAAATCTCCGACATGGAAAGATCCGAATGCATGAGAAGGGACAATGCGTCGGATGTAAGAAGACCAGACATCGTATTCATAACTGTCCTGAGAAGAAGAAGAAGACCTGCTCTGACAAGCTGAAGTCCAAAGACAAAGAAGACAAAGAAACCGTGAGGCGGATTGTAGAGGATTTTTGAATTGGAGAAACAAAGACTCAATGTATGTTTCTCCCAATGTATTACTAAGACTTGTATGCACTGTAAGGTGAAAGAAAAGAACTTCGTGTCCCTATCACCCTTCATTCACATACTCACTTGAAATCCATCAACACCACCGCTGTTATTGATTCGGGCGCGGCAGGAACATTCATTTCTGAAGAGTTTGTGAAACTTCCATCAAATCACCCGATGAAAACTCAAAACACCATTTCGAGTTACTACAGCAGATGGAACTCTTATCAAAGGAGGACTGATCACACACTACTGTCTCCTGGTGGTCAAGATTGATGAACGAACCATGTATGGAAAATGCAATACCACTAAACTGGGAAGAGAGATCAAATCCCTTCTGGGGATTCCGTGGTTACGCGCAATGAACCCAAGTATAGATTGGGCTGCTGCAACACTAACCCTCCCTCAAACAATGAAATCAGATGAAATTGAAATTGACATGGATACTGATCGGAAGAAGAATGGAATTGCCCCCAGCCTTCCACTGCCATCCTAAGACATGGCAACACTCCCAACTTCTGAGATCCCTCGTCATCCCTCCTGTTCCTAAAGATCCCGAACTAAAAGTACAATGCCGTGTACTACAGACCCACTCCCCATGTACAACTGCCACAAGCAGTATCACCAATTCCCCGCACAGAAAAACACAAGAAACGAATCTGAGCCAAGTATCAGACCGGACAAGAACCTATTGAAGCAACAAGAAAATCCTTTGAAGAA